>JAPQWV010000652.1:0-308000 GCA_027422505.1 Craterostigma plantagineum
TATTCTAAAAGTGGGGTTGTCCCACATTGACTAATTCAAGCTCTTTGAGCCAATATATATAGAATGCTTTCTCCTCCTATTACCAATTGGGTTTAGGAAGGACCCCTCGATTTTTTATATCTTCCAATGCAATACTGTAATCGGAATCATAAAAATAAACAGAAAAAAATAGCAAAATGATGTAGATGATATAATATAGGTGTTGCTATTGGCACCCCAAAAACATGGGAAATTGTAAAGTTTTTAATTGTTCTTTGATTCATCAATACTAGCTTTACGTATTACTTTATTAAACTTTATTTTCATTAATGCTTTGATCAAGGCTCTTATTTACACCAGCTTTCAATAAATATAATTATTACTTTATGTTTGAAGTTAAATATACACTCTAACACTTAAAATAAAAGATATTTTTAAATTTATCAATATTATTCAACCTTCATATAAATATTTCAAATCAACATACACAAGTAGATTTAAATAAAACCAAGATTAATATCATATCTACAACTATTGCCTTTTAATCTTATACAATTTTATTTGATAAATGCGTAAACTATAATATAAATAAAACTTAAATTTGATTACTTAATTGTGTAAATGGATAGGTTAATATTATTTCATAGTAACATACACAAGTAGAAATAAAACGAGATTAATATCAAATATTGACTTCTAATCTTATACAGTTTTATTTAGTAAATGTGAAAAATACAATTTAAATAAAACTTGTGATTATTTATTATTAATTCATTGTTACTACATCCGCAAAATTATCTACAAATAATAAATAAACAATAGAGAAGAGTAATTAGGCAAAATAATGACAATCAACAGTAATTAATATTAGACTGAAAGTACGGCCATTTGGTGATCTTGAAATTTTCACTTTTTGTAATAAATTTTAATTTATACTTAATAAATTAGGGGGTGTATATAGTAGTTTGGGGGTGCATATAGAATTTCCATATAATATATATGTTTAAATGAGTTAGGCATTCATATATTATTTTTTATGATATATTGGGTGACGTGGACGAATGTGATGTAAGTAGATTTAATAAAGGGGAGTTAATACTATGTTGGACCATAGGAATTGGCTGGAGGTGTAAGAAATATTTAAGATAGGATGTCACCATAGACCATAAATAATATCCTTCAATTTAATTAAATCATAGAAAAAGGAAAAGAAAAGGAGAACGTGAGAAAGGATATACGTTATTGCTGGGCAATTTAAGTCATAATACGTCAGCACACACACGCACTCTCCTAATCTCTACCAGTTTTATGTTTGTGGGCCCCCTTTGGTCTTTTATGTCCCAAACTAATTAGAGATGTAATAACTAATATCATCCCTTACAACTTACAAGCCCATAGGCCCACGGAAATAAATTTTAAACTGTTGATTGCCAATATTACCCTTGCGTGGTAAAAGCAAAGCCTACGTAGCTTTTACTTATTTTCTCTTAAAATAAAACACGACCTTATTACAATCCTAATCTTATTGGGATATAAAGAAATTGGGATCACTGCAATATATCATTATTTAAACATATTATCAACATTCAAAAGTTTGCTAAATTGAAGTGATTCGTCTCATCTCGCCACTATCAACCTCAAGCCCACGGCATTTAACAGGAAACATTGACTTAGGAAAATAAGGCCGATTAGACTTGAAAAAAAGGGTGTAGTATAATTACAATAGTTATACATAAATGTTAAATTATTGGTCTTCGATACGCAATTTAGCTCAATCATTGCGTAGCCAAACGACTCCAATAATTTGCTTTGACCGTTGATTTCCGCTTCCTACGTTCTATTATATCTAAACTCCTTTGATCATCAGAACTTAATTACTACACTCACCGATTTTATTTCTCTCTTTTTTTCTAAATAAATATACTCTTTATGAACACAGCACAACAGCCTTTATTAAATACACATATCCCACCTATTGTCGCCGTCCTCACAATAACCCTTCTAAAAAACGCCTCTCTCCTATTTATTACACATTTTTCACCACCCTAATACTTCAAAAACCTCAGTGTCCTCATCCTCCAATAATCTTCAAATTCAGATAAAAATAAAATATCACACTAATAATTTCATCATCAGAATATGGGTCGATCGCCATGCTGTGATAATAAAGCTGGTCTGAAGAAAGGGCCATGGACGCCCGAAGAAGATGAGAAGCTTTTAGCTTATATTGAAGAACATGGCCATGGAAGCTGGCGTGGGCTGCCTTCAAAAGCTGGTTTCTCTTTTTCAGTTTATTTCATATCTACTTATTTCTTTATTACTTTTAGCTTCTTGTGTAATAAAATTGGGAGCAAATTTCATTAGGTTTGCAGAGATGTGGTAAGAGTTGCAGATTGAGGTGGTCTAACTACCTAAGACCTGATATTAAAAGGGGAAAGTTCACTTTACAAGAAGAGCAGACCATTATTCAGCTCCATGCTCTTTTAGGTAATAGGTAAGGAAAAAGAAAATGATCAATACATCGTTGCAGAAAATTTAGGGAAAAAGAAATGATCTTTTTAAATGTTTTTCGGACATGTTTTTTTTTTTTTTTTTTTTAAGGTGGTCGGCGATTGCGACTCACTTGCCTAAGAGAACGGATAATGAGATAAAGAATTATTGGAACACTCATTTGAAGAAAAGATTAGCTACAACGGGGATTGACCCAATCACTCACAAACCGCATAATAATAATAATAAAAGAAACGACGACGTTTTGTTGCCTTCCGGCGACAATGGCTATGATGCTAAGAACGCCGCCAATCTGAGCCACATGGCTCAGTGGGAGACGGCTCGGCTCGAAGCCGAGGCTAGGCTTGCTCGTCAGTCTAAGCTTCGCTCGGCGGCGGCGGGGGCTTCGTCGGTTAAAGAGGTGATTTTTACTATGTAATACTTGCATGGATTAGGTTGGTCCACATTTCTGTTTTAAATGGTAATAAAATATATCGTAACCATCTTCAGGCACAGAGCTGTGAAGAGGTGCTGGGACCCACGCGATGCCTCGACGATGTGCTCACGGCGTGGATAGGAGGAGGCGCCACCGCCGGGGAATTGGAATCTCTGACCTCCATCGTGGTTTCCTCCGCCGGATTTTTAACGACAGCGGCGGAGACGAGCAGCTGCTGGTGGTCGTCGTCTTCTTTACTTTCTTCGTCGGAGACTTGGGATTCCAAAGGAAAAGTTGACGGAGAGAGAAAAGATGTTAAGACTGTAGCTTCGATCTGCGGCGATGACATGGACGGCGGCGGCAGCGGTTCAACTGATGGAATTGTTGATTGCTTTGAATTAGAAGGTGATAAGAACTATTGGGACAACGTTCTTAATTTGGTTACTTCATTATCGCCTTCTCACGCGTTATGAATATTAACTGGTCTTTTGTATATAATAATGACAATAAAATAATAATAATAATACAATAATAATAATAATAATGAAGAATGATAAGAATATGTATGTGTAGTGATTTATTTTATGTATTGAACGTTCGTTCTTGTTATTATCTATATGTAAGGTTGTGATTACTATTTAATATGTATTAGTATTTCATATATGACTGTAGACAATTAAACATAAATTGTCTATTATATTATTGAAATTAAATAAGTTAATTCCAAGAAATAAAATAAGATCATTTAATTAAATTGCTATATATTGATATCTATAATTAATCTCAGGCTAATAAATAGTTTATTTAACTAATAAATTATTATCATATATGATAATATATATTCCTTTTATACAACATCTTATACATGATAATATGTGTAGAGATTTGCTAAATACGTCAGGGAATCAAATGAAATATCATAAAATCGGCAGATATTGAGAAAATCAAGTAAAATATGGAAAAAAATCAAATCAAATCAGATCAGGATCAACCCATATATGGGTAGAATTAACTTAGTATGGACGAAATACACCAGGCGATTATATTTTTCTATTACTAAGAATTCTCTACGTTTATAAATACGAGGCTTCGGAATTCAGAAAAGACAAGTCAGAGAGCAAAGAGAATTAGAAGTAAGTCTTTGATAGCATTCGAAAATTCTCTCATAATCGTACGGTTGCAACGAGAAAAGCCCGTGCGAGTTCTCGGAAGCACGCGGTTCAATATTCAAGACCCGTGCGAGTTTATCATAATCGCACGGTTGTAACGTGGAACGAGTTCTCGGAAGTGCGGGGTTCAATACTCAAGACCGGTGTGAGTTTCTCATAATCGTACAGTGCAACGAGGAATGCCCCTGCAAGTTTCTCGGAAGCGCGTGGTTCAACGCTCAAGACACGTGCGAGTTTCTCATAATCGCACGGTTGCAACGAGGAAAGCCCGTGCGAGTTTCTCGGAAGCGCACGGTTCAATACTCAAGACCCGTGTGAGTCTCTTGGAAGTGCATGGTTCAAAGCCCGAGTCCCGTCCTTTCAAAAATATCAAGTCCAAGTGTTAGCTTCGTGACCAAGCCCAAAAGGCCCACGAAATGTTCGAGAAAATGATTTTCGACAAATATCAAGTTCAACTGTTACCTTCGTGATCAAGCCCAAAAGTCCATGAAGAAATGCCCATATTTCACAAGTTTTCGCTAAGACGCTAAGTTCGTGATCAATCCCAACGGCCCACGAAGAAAGCCCAAGTCAAGAAATCTCGAAGATTAAGAGGCTTCTAAAGTCCTTAAGATTTTATAGAGTGAATAATCAGAGGAATAAGTAGAGATAGAGTTCATTAAATTTCATCAAATTTACTTTGTACTATTTTTCTGGTATTCGATATTCGATAAAGAAAATACACTACAATGACAAATGACTTTTGTGAAATTTCGTTAAAGGGCCTTATTGGGCCGGTCCACATAGAAGGAGAGTTGGCCATATAAGAGATGATCTTTCCATCCTAAAACCAATTGTTGATAAGTGGAGTGAACTCATCTACTGATATACCGATCAAACTCTCCTCAATTATCCAATGTGGGACACATGTGAGTCATTTAGTGTTATCTATTTTAACAGACGACTAAAAATTAACTTTAAAATATTTTCTGGGTGAGAAATAATAACCTCAAACATTAATATCGTCGTGATTTTGGCAATGTTTGAAAAGGGTGAGAAAATAGAGTCTCATCTCAATATTGTTCCCGTCAAGATTTCAAGGACTAAATAGTTCTGTTAGAATGCTTCAATATGATATGGAAACAAATAGTATATATGTCTATATATCAGCGCAGATTAGGCATAGATTTAGCCTGTATTTACAGTATAGATTTGTATATATCAGCGCATATTAGGCATAGATTTAGCCTGTATTTATATTATAGATTTGTATATATCCTTAGCATAAATAGGTTGCGATAATCAAGGAGATAATATCATCTTTGTACACTATATATACGCTGGTATTGTTAATGAATACGATAAGCTTTTCCAAACACGTATTATTTCTCGTTATTTTGTCATGGTATCAGAGCAAGGCTCTCTGTGATCGTTTTGGTGTCATGGCGGATTCCGGAGAAAGCGGTAAGGTGGTCGTAGGCAGTGATGAGACAGTGCGACGCAAGAAAATCTCACCGTATGATCTCACTGCCACTGACAATCTAGAAAACATCATCACTCAAGTTCAATTAAAGATGAAAGCAACTACGACGAATGGTCTCGGTTCGTGAAGATGGCTTCGCGGGGCGCGAAAGTAAGTTCGGATTCGTGGACGGAAGTATACAACAACCGGCTGAGGAATCATCGGCTTTCGAGGATTGGTAGACTATCACTTCCCTGTTGGTCCCATGGATTATGAATACGATCGAGCCATCCTTCCGATCGATGATTACGCACATGGAGATTGCAAAAGATCTGTGGTTGGACAGCGGGGAGAGGCCTTCCATCGCCAACGGAACACGTATTCAGCAACTCAAGGAGAATTGGCCCATTGCAAACAAAGGGGGTCGAGCATTGTCGCCTACTACGGACGCTTGAAATGTGCGTTTGTAAGATACCCGTATGGTAAAAGGGTTGGCGTGTCTATGATCTGGAAACTGTCTTGTGTCTCGAGACATTGCGCTTTTTGAATCAGAATTTCTTTATTCTTAACCGGATTCTGATGAGTAAATCCCTCAATCCTTACTACTGAGGTTGTTCTCGATGACCATGATGAGATCGAAGCTCTAGTATCATCTCAAAACGAACAAGAATCATCGTCTGTTCCCAGCGCTCCCGATGTAATTCCTAGTAATGACACTTCTGTAGACAGGGGAGGTATGCGCGATAATAATGTAGAGGAAGAAGTTTTGGGATGTGGGCATCGAGCTAAAGTCTGAAATACTCGTCTTCGTGACTTTGTCGCTCGCACCATCAATGCTTCTAGCCCCTTTCACAGCTCGCCATCCTCCTCAGTTGCCTCAGGTCTGATATATTCTATACATGACTGTGTAACATATGATCTTTTCCCCCATGACATCAAGCATTTTTGGAGTGTAGCTGCATGTATTGAGCCCCGAACATTTGCGGAACCAAACCAGGATGTTCGATGGCAAACTGTCATGCGCCAAGAAATTCAGGCCCTCGAAAACAATGGAACGTGGACAATCGAGTCGCTTCCCCGACAAACGCGCTATTGGATGCAAATGGGTGTTCAAGATCAAGTATCATTCGTATGGGACGCTTGAGCGTTATAAGGCCAATGTTGATTGGAAAATCATCAGATCGAGGGGATCGATTATAATGAGACATTTTTCCCTGTCCCAACAATGTTTGTTGTTCGTACCTTTTTGGCCATGGCCGCCGCTAAAGGTTGGGGATTTCATCAAATGGAATGCCTTCTTCATGGGGACCTCGAAGAAGAGGTATATATAAAGTTGCCACCCGATCTTTCTTCTGCAGGTTCAGACAAGGTGTGTCGTCTTTGTCGTTTTCTTTGTGGCTTGCGACAAGCGCCTCGTTGTTGGTTCGCCAAACTGACCGGCACATTGTGGGAGTACGGGTATCAACAGTCTCGATCCGACTAATCTCTCTTTACTTTACAATGTGGGTCTCTTCAGCTTAATATGTTGATTTATGTCGATGATCGCATTATTTCTAACAATGATGATTATATAGAGAGTTTCAAAGACTATTTAGGGTCGTTACTACCATATGATCTTGGCGGCCTTAAGTATTTCTTGGGGATCGAGGTGGCACAAAATTCCTCGAGTCTTTTTCTTTGTCAAAGAAATCTGCGTTGGATATCATTGCCTAAGTCGGTTTATTAGGTGGCAAAACCTATTGGTTTTCGATGGAACATAATCATAGATCTCGTTGGTCGCCGACAACACGCACGAATTCCATGCGCTATCGTCATCTTGTTGTGTGTTTGATCTACCTCGCAGTCACATGAACTGAGTTGTCTTACTCTGTTCATGTGTTTGCTCAGTTTATGCAGAAACCGATGCAATCACATTGGGATGCTGCTCTTCAGGTTGTCCGTTATCTGAAACGATGTCCATCCTCGTGCTGATTGTGATTTACAACTCTGTGGTGGTGTGATTGCGATTGGGCAGGTTGTCCTTTGACACGCCACTCTTTCACTGGATGGTTCATTCGATTGAGTCAGTAGCATGTTTCTTGGAAGACCAAGAAACAAAAGACTGTTACACATCGCATCTGAGTCCGAGTATCGTTCTATGACATCTACTATTGCGAACTGAAATGGTTGAATGGCTGGCTCCTATGGCTCAGTGTTTCTCACTCTCAACCTACCCGTCGCCATTGTGACAGTCAGGCAGCGTTACACATTGCTGCCAACCGTTGCGATCTTGGTTATGTACGTAGCATAAGCAGTCGAAGACATGCAAATGAGAGAGAGAAGTCGGCTTGCCGTATAAAATTTCACAAGGCGTCTTGCCGTGCAAAATACTCAACGGAGTACGATTAATAGGATATCCGGCCGTTATCCCAGGATTTAACCGATCAAATATTCGAGTTTAATTGAAAGGGACGGGTAACATTCCCCCCGAAAAACATCCCCGCGTGGGAAAATCTCCCGAGCGATATTTAGCAAGAGACGTCCTAGGGCGATCCAAGCCCGAAGAGGCGCTCAAGAGGAACGATGTTTAGCTCGAATAACACACCGAGGAGGACATCGCATGAATGACGGAGCTGAGAAGTGCATGTGCCGATGTGGGATAGTTGAATGGATTAAAGAAGCCAAGTGATATATTCTAGAAAGCACTAGGTAGGCAAGTAGGAACATGCAAGTGAGGACATGGGAAAAGGGCACCAAGCGTGGAAGGACTAGACGTGGAGAGAACTATGGGATAAGATTGCACTAGTTGTGAGTGGGTAGATACAACCACCATTACTCCCTCAATTGTGCTATATAAATGCGTTTAGAGATATAGAAAAAAGGGGAAATGCTCGAGAAAGAATACTACGCCAACTCTCCCTTTTGATATTAGATGATGATATACATGCGGAAAGAGAAAATCAGGAGCGAGCCGACTAGATCGCCGAGGACGAGCCGAGCGCGTCGGCATGAACGTCTCAAGAAGTCGGCTTGAACGAGCCGAGCAACTCAATCTCAGCCGATCAGCCCTGATTCGCGAACAGAAAGAAGGCGAGTATAACCAAGCCCCTCGAGGAGGAGAGGGGAAGCTCGGGCAAGACGATTTCATATTGAGAAGAAGCAGTCATGGGAAGAATCGAAGGAAGGAGGGAAAGAGAACGTGGGAAGAACGTGGAGAAGACCACGTTGTCGCGAGAAGGCCGCAAAAGAAGCGGGCTAGGGTGATGACCAGGTCAAGGCAGGCGAAACGAGGTTAGTTTAAAAAGGTAACATTCGAGTCATTTCGCAGGTATGTTTGGACGAACACTGAAACTGTCTTTTGAGCCTAGCACCTGTAATTACCAGTTTTTTATGACAAAGATGAATATCCGACTTGAGCGTCGGAGGGGCGTCATCGAAACAACGCCTTTCTAGCTTGTTTTCTCTAATATTTCAGGCATACTACGACGGCGACGATAGCAAGCGGTCTATTTTACGCGCCATCGCAGGGAGGCGATTTTTTGGGACGCATCACCGGCAGTTAAGATGCATTCTCCCAGAACTGAATGTTTAGCTGAGCTTGGAAACGCAGAGCATAGGCAACGTTAAAGATGTGTTGATGCTTGTGTTCTACTCGACCATTCTGTTGTGGAGTCTCAACGCAGGATGTTTCGTGTACGATATCGCGTGTGCGAAATACTCCATCATACACATTAACTCTTTCCCATTATCGCTTCGTACAATCTTTATCAACTTTTCGAATTGTCGTTCCACCATCGAGAAGAAATTACGCAAAGTCGAGAACACTTCATTTTTGTCAACCCACAAAACAATCCATGTGACACGTGAAAAATCGTCGCTATTGTAAAAAAATAACGAGCTCCAGAGAATGTGAGAACACGGTATGGCCCCCATAAATCATAGTGAATCAAACCAAATAATTCATTACTGTTAGAAGTACTAATAGGAAAAACGTCTCGACACTGTTTGGCTCTAAAACAAATGCCGCACGCATTATTCATGCTACTATCCTTACTAGGCCCAATATGTGGAACAAACTCTAGAACCTTGGAGGACGGATGCCCTAATCGCTGATGCCACACATCTAATGAGGATGTCTTCTTCGTCGTCACAGCCGCCACAGTCTCTGTGTCTCGAAAGAACTATAGCCTCTCTCGTTGCTTTTCCACTCCAATCAGCATCCTCGACGTGGGGTCCTGTATAACGCATGAGTCCTGAGTAAAGTGAGCAACACAAGCAGAGTCCTTCAACAGCAGTGAGATAGAATTAAATGACACAATGAACTGGGCACATAAAGCACATCTAGCAACGTCATATTGCGATTAAGAGTCACAGTTCCAGCTTTAGTGGCGACTACCCTCTGACTTTGGTAATTGAACCGGCACACCATTTATTTCTTTAACGGTGGTGAAGTGAAGAGGTGATTAAGCTTCGCTCGGCGGCGGCGGCTTCGTCGGTTAAAGAAGTAATTTTTTACTATGTAATACTTGCATGGGTTAGGTTCGTCCACGTCATCAATTCTGTACCTTTTTAAATGGTAATTAATAATATCGTAACCATCATCAGACACAAAGCTGTGAAGAGGTGGTGCGACCCACGCGATGCCTCGACGTCCTCACGGCGTGGATATGAGGAGGCGCCACCGTCGGGGAATTGGAGTCTCCGACCTCCACTTTGGTTTTCCTCCGCCGAATTTTTAACGACGGCGGCGGAGACGAGCAGTTGTTGGTGGTCGTCGTCGTCTTCTTTACTTTCTTCGTCGGAGACTTGGGATTCCAAAGGAAAAGTTGACGGAGCGAGAAAAGATGTTAAGACTGCGGCTTCCATCGGCGGCGATGACATGAACGGCGACAGTGGTTCAAATGGTGGAATTGCTGATTGCTTTGAATTAGAAGGTAATAAAAACTATTGGGATAGCGTTCTTAATTTGGTTACTTCATTATAGCCTTCTCACTCGCCTAAATATTAACTGATCTTTTGTATATAATAATGACAATAATAATAATGATAATAATAATAAATGATAAGAATATGTATGTGTAGTGATTTATTTTATGTATTGCACGTTCGTTCTTGTATGTATTTGTATTTCATATAATAGTGATTTATTTTATTTTAATATGTATTTGTATTTCATATATGATAAATGACTTTTGTGAAACTTCGTTAATGGGCCTTATTGGGCCGGCCCACATAGGAGGAGAGCTGGCCATATAAGAGATGATCTTCCATCTTAAAACCAATTGTTGATAGGTGGAGTGAACTCATCTACTTATATACCGATTAAACTCTCCTCAATTATCCAATGTGGGATACATGTGAGTTATTTAGGGTTATCTATTTTAACAGACTATTATCAATACACTTTAAAATGTTTTCTGGGTAAGAAATAAGAACCTCGAACATCAATATCGTCGTGATCTTGGCAATGCTTGAAAAGAGTGAAAAAATAGAGTCTCATCTCAATATTGTTCCCGTCAAAATTTCAAGGACATAAAGTTCTATTAGAATGCTTCAATATGATATGGAAACAAATAGTATAGAGTTCTATATATCAACACAGATTAGGCATAGATTTAGCCTGTATTTATAGATTGAGCATGTGAGTATAGATTAGGCTCTCTGTGATCGTTTGGTGTCATGGCGGATTCCGGAGAAAGCAGTAAGGTGAGGCAGTGATGAGACAGTGCGAAGCAAGAGAATCTCGCCGTATAATCTCACTGCCAATGACAATCCAGAAAACATCATCACTGAAGTTCAATTAAAGGGTGAAAGCAATTACGACGAATGGTCTCGGTTCGTGAAGACGGCTTTGCGGGCGCGAAACTAAGTTTGGATTCGTGGACATAAGTATACAACAACCGGCTGAGGAATCGCCGAATTTCGACGATTGGTAGACTATCACTTCCATGTTGGTCTCATGGATTATGAATACGATCGAGCCATCCTTTCGATCGACGATTACGTACATGGAGATTGCAAAAGATCTGTGGTTGGACAGCGGGGAGAGGCTTTCCATCGCCAACGGGCCACGTATTCAGCAACTCAAGGGAGAATCGGCCCATTGCAAACAAAGGGGATCGAGCATTGTCGCCTACTACGGACGCTTGAAACGTGTGTTTGTAAGATGCCCGTATGGTAAGAAGGGTAGGCGTGTCTATGATCTGAAAGCTAAAAACTGTCTTGCGTGTCGGGACATAATCGCACGGTTGTAACAAGGAACGAGTTCTCGGAAGTGAGGGGTTCAATACTCAAGACCCGTGTGAGTTTCTCATAATCGTACGGTTGCAACGAGGAATGCCCGTGCGAGTTTCCCGGAAGCGCGTGGTTCAGTGCTCAAGACACGTACGAGTTTCTCATAATCGCACGGTTGCAACAAGGAAAGCCCGTGCGAGTTTCTCGGAAGCGCACAGTTCAACACTCAAGACCCGTGTTGGAAGTGCACGGTTCAAAGCCCAAGTCCCGTCCTTTCAAAAATATCAAGTCCAAGTGTTAGCTTCGTGACCAAGCCCAAAAGGCCCACGAAGAAATGTTCGAGAAAATGATTTTCGACAATATCAAGTTCAACTGTCACCTTCGTGATCAAGCCCAAAAGCCCACGAAGAAACGCCCATATTTCACAAGTTTTCGCTAAGGCGCTAACCCGTGATCAATCCCAACGGCCCACGAAGAAATCCCAAGTCAAGAAATCTCAAAGATTAAGAGGCTTCTAAAGTCCTTAAGATTTTATAGAGTGAATAATCAGAGGAATAAGTAGAGATAGAGTTCATTAAATTTCATCAAATTTAATTTGTACTTTTTTCTGGTAATTCGATATTCGATAAAGAAAATACACTACAATGACAAATGACTTTTGTGAAATTTCGTTAAAGGGCCTTATTAGGGCCGACCCACATAGGAGGAGAGTTGGCCATATAAGAGATGATCTTTCCATCCTAAAACCAATTGTTGATAAGTAGAGTGAACTCATCTACTGATATACCGATCAAACTCTCCTCAATTATCTAATGTGGGACACATGTGAGTTATTTAGTGTTATATATTTTAACAGACTACTAATAATTAACTTTAAAATATTTTCTGGGTGAGAAATAATAACCTCAAACATTAATATCGTCGTGATTTTGGCAATGCTTGAAAAGGGTGAGAAAATAGAGTCTCATCTCAATATTGTTCCCGTCAAGATTTCAAGGACAAAATGGTTCTGTTTGAATGCTTCAATATGATATGGAAACAAATAGTATAGATTTCTATCAGCGCAGATTAGGCATAGATTTAGCCTGTATTTACAGTATAGATTTGTATATATCAGCGCAGATTAGGCATAGATTTAGTCTGTATTTATATTATAGATTTGTATATATCCTTAGCATCAATAGCTTGCGATAATCAAGGAGATAATATCATTTTGTACACTATATATACGCCGTTATTGTTAATGAATACGATAAGCTTTTCCAAACACGTATTTTTTCTCGTTATTTTGTCATGGTATCAGAGCAAGGCTCTCTGTGATCGTTTCGGTGTCATGGCGGATTCCGGAGAAAGTAAGGTGGTCGTAGGCAGTGATGAGACAGTGCGACGCAAGAAAATCTCACCGTATGATCTCACTGCCACTGACAATCCAGAAAACATCATCACTCAAGTTCAATTAAAGGTGAAAGCAACTACGACGAATGGTATCGGTTCGTGAAGGTGGCTTTGCGGGCGCGAAAGTAAGTTTAGATTCGTGGACGGAAGTATACAACAACCGGCTGAGGAATCGCCGGATTTCGAGGATTGGTAGACGCACTTCCCTGTTGGTCCCATGGATTATGAATACGATCGAGCCATCCTTCCGATCGATGATTACGCACATGGAGATTGCAAAAGATCTGTGGTTGGATAGCGGAGAGAGGCCTTCCATCGCCAACGGAACACATATTCAGCAACTCAAGGGAGAATTGGCCCATTGCCAACAAAGGTGGTCGAGCATTGTCGCCTACTTCGGACGCTTGAAATGTGTGTTTGTAAGATACCCGTATGGTAAAAAGGGTTGGCGTGTCTATGATCTAAAAACTGGAAAGTGTCTTGTGCCTCGAGACATTGCGCTTTTTGAATTAGAATTTCCTTATTCTAAACCGGATTCTGATGAGTAAATCCCTCAATCCTTACTATTGAGGTTGTTCTCGATGACCATGATGAGATCGAAGCTCTAGTATCATCTCAAAACGAACAAGAATCATCGTCTGTTCCCAGCGCTCCCAATGTAATTCCTAGTAATGACACTTCTGTAGACAGGGGAGGTATGCGTGATAATAATGTAGAGGAAGAAGTTTTGGGACGTGGGCATCGAGCTAAAATCTGAAATACTTGTCTTCATGACTTTGTCGCTCGCACCATCAATGCTTCTAGCCCATTTCACAGCTCGCCATCCTCCTCAGTTTCCTCAGGTCTGGTATATTCTATACATGACTGTGTAACATATGATCTTTTCCCCCATGACATCAAGCATTTTTGGCGAGTGTAGCTGCATGTACTGAGCCCCGAAAATTTGCATAACCAAACCAGGATGTTCGATGGCAAACTGCCATGCGCCCAGAAATTTAGGCCCTCGAAAACAATAGTACGTGGACCGAGTCGCTTCCCCCGGAAAATGCGCCATTGAATGCAAATGGGTATTCAATATCGTTTGGATGGGATGATTGCACATTATAAGGCTCGTCTCGTGATTTGGAAAATCATCTGATCGAGGGGATCGATTATAATGAGACATTTGTTCCCATCGCAACAATGTTGATTGTTCGTACCTTTTTGGCCGTGGCAGCCGCTAAAGGTTGGGGACTACATCAAATGGATGTTCACAACGACTTCCTTCATGGGGGCTTCGAAGAAGAGGTATATATGAAGTTGCCACCTGGTCTTTCTTCTGCAGGCTCAGACAAGGTGTGTCGTCTTCGTCATTCTCTTTGTGGCTTGCAACAAGCACCTCATTGCGGAGTACGGGTTTCAACAGTCTCGCTCCGACTAATCTCTCTTTACTCTACAATGTGATTCTCTTCATCTTAATATTTTGATTTACGTCGATGATCTCATTATTTCTGATGATGACAATGCAATATAGGGTTTTAAAGACTATTTGAGTCGTTGATTTCATATGAAGGATATTGGCGGCCTTAAGTATTTCTTGGGGATCGAGGTGGCACGAAATTCCTCGGGTCTTTTTCTTTGTCAACGAAAATATGCGTTGGATATCATTGTCGAAATTGGTTTATTAGGTGGCAAACCTGTTGGTTTTCCGATGGACCAGAATCATAGACTCTCGTTGGTCGCCGACGACACGCATTCGGATCCCATGTGCTATCGTCGTCTTGTTGGGCGTCTGATCTACCTCGCAGTCACATGGCCGGAGTTGTCTTACTCTGTTTATGTGCTTGCTCAGTTTATGCAGAAACTGATGCAATCACATTGGGATGCTGCTCTTCAGGCTGTCCGTTATCTGAAGGAGTCCATCTTCGTGCTATTACAACTCTCTGCTTGGTGTGATTCTGGTTGGGCAAGTTGTCCTTTGACACGCCGCTCCCTCACTGGATGATTCATTCGCTTGGGCCAGGTTGTTCTTTAACACGCCGTTAAAGAGGTAATTTTACTATGTAATACTTGCATGGATTAGGTTCATCCACAACATCAATTTTGTACTTTTTTAAAATGGTAATCAATAATATCGTAACCATCTTCAAACACAGAGCTGTGAAGAGGTGGTGGGACCCACGCGATGCCTCGACGATGTGCTCACATCGTGGATAGGAGGAAGCGTCGCCGTCGGGGAATTGGAGTCTCGGACCTCCACCATGGTTTCCTCCGCCGGGTTTTTATCAACGGCGACGAGAACAGCAGCTACTGGTGTCGTCGTCGTCTTCTTTACTTTCTTCGTCGGAGACTTGGGATTACAAAGGAAAAGTTGACGGAGCGAGAAAAGATGTTAAGACTGCAGCTTCCATCGGCGGCGATGACATGAACGGCGGCAGTGGTTCAAATGGTGGAATTGCTGATTGCTTTGAATTAGAAGGTGATAAGAACTATTGGGACAACATTCTTTATTTGGTTACATTATCGCCTTCTCACTCGCCTGAAGATTAACTGTTCTTTTGTACATAATAATGACAATAATAATTAATAGTAGTATTAAATGATAAGAATATGTACGTGTAGTGATTTATTTTATGTATTGAACTTTCGTTCTTGTGATTATCCATATGTAACGTTGTCATTTCTATTTAATATGTATTATAGTATTTCATATATGACAAATGACTTTATTAATAATTAACTTTCTCTGGGTGAGAAATATATAACAACCCAAACATCAATATCTTCGTGATTTTGGCAAGGTTTGAAAAGTGTGAGAAAATAATTATTGATGAGGTTTGATAAACGTATTTTAATACGTTTATTGTTATGTTTATTTGGGTTATAATAGGAAAGTTTTGATCATTCTATGCATTTATTGGCTCTATTTACACCCATTTAAATATTATAGGACCTTCGAATGATTATCGAGCGAAAAGGAACGAAAACGAGGCGAAAACGACACGAAAATGACGAAGTTTGAAGCTGCCAGAAAGAAGTCACGGCCGTGAATGATCTTGCAAGAGGCCGTGAACGCGGGTAGTGAGTTCGATAGAGATAAGCCTCAAGATTCACGGCCGTGAATGCCTATGCAACTGACCGTGAATCGCGGCAGAGGGTTCTTCGAAGATGTGTTCACCTCTTCACGGCCGTGAGTCATGACACCCTAAGCCGTGACAACAGGCAGTAGCTCAAGATTTTACATTCACGGCCGTGAACATTTATGTACGAGGCCGTGAACCTGGACAGAGAGCTCAACGAAGGAAAATTCCATTCATTCACGGCCGTGACTGCAGATGTAACAAGCCGTGACTCATGCCAGAAAGTCAAGAAATAGGGTTTTTAGCCGCCGTCACGGCCGTGAAGGCCCGTTAAGAGGCCGTGAACGTGCCAAATTTCAAGGTTTTGGCCCATTTTCGAAGGATAAAAGGGGAACCCTCCTTACAACTCAAGAACAACTTGATAGGGACGAAAAATTTAGAGCAAAGAGGAGAAGGAAGAACACTAGAAGCAGTCCCGTGATTCGGAGAAGCTCAAGGGACGATCCGACGACGAAGCTACGCTCATACGATCGAGGAACGAGAGCTCCACCTCGAAAACGCCATATTCACTTCTTAGGGAAGTTTTTATGAGTTCTCTATCCTCGTTACCTTTAAATCTCGTTGTTGTGACGTTTAATATGAGTAGCTAATCCTCTTGTGTGTTGGGAATAGATGAACGTTGGGTTATGTCGTAGTTAAGGCGTAGGATAATCGTGAACACGTGTATTCGACAATTTATCGTTCTATGATATTGTTTCTTCGTATCAATATGTCTATGTGTTGATATGAATGCGTGGTGTATCGCTTAGGGCGACAGCTAAATAACGATCAGGCCGTTTATAGACGTTAGGATTCGAGTATAGGGCGACAGCAAATACTCAATCCTCGCAATCTAGTAATCGCTGAACTTAGATTCCCACGAACGTTTAGGGCGACAGCAAATCCGTGAGTGGGTAGGAAATTATTGCGATTTAGTCGATTTTCACGTCGGAGCGATATTCCGTAGCTTTAGCCGACAGTACCTAGCGGGATTCGAATCCCGAACACATATTTGTCACCTCAAGTCACTTTTATTACTTCTAGTTGTGTTCCTTAGTCTTTCAATACTTTAAGTTGCTTTGTTAAATTAGTTCATAGTATAAACAAATCCTGTTATTTTATTTAGGTTAAATATCGAATCGATAGGTCAATACTAGTAATCAATTTATTCCTCGTGTTCGATACTCGGATATTCACTATAGCTATATTACAAACGATAGGTACACTGCCTATCGCGCGTGATTCTAGTTATAATATATTCGTTTTAATTATTACTTGACGTACTCGCACAAATATTTATTTAAACATACACGCACGCGATCAAGTTTTTGGCGCCGTTGCCGGGGAATAGATTGATATTAGGAACACCCTAGTTCGGTAATTTAGTCATTTTATTTTACATTTTCTCAATTTTTCGTTAATTGCGTTATTTGTTTCCTACATTATTAGTCCGTCACCTTTTCAACATATTTATCTAGATCTTCGCTAATTTTCAGTTTCGCTCATTGAAGGTACTGTTTGATAGTGGATGACCCGAAGCCACCCTTCAGGTCCCATTGTTGAGGAAGATCCAGATTTCGAGCGAAAGTTACGAAGGCAGCTCAGATACAATTCAGAAGGAACGGCTAGTAATTATCAGGAAGCGCTGGTCAGCTATTCAGAGGATAACTCTCAGGAGTCAGCAGACAACTCTCGAACAGAGACGTCCAAAGACAATCGAGAGAAAGAAGTCGAGATGGCAGACCGAAGAACACCGACCCACCAAGACCAAGAAGAGGAACAATCGTTGCAAGATCTACTTAAGAACGCCTCCCTCGGCGGTACAGAATCGGCGATTGTTATTCCTCCAATCGCGAACAACGATTTCGAGCTGAAGCATGCTTGGCTTCAGATGATCTTTCAGACGGCTCAATTTGAGGGGAACCCTGATGATGATCCGTACTCTCACCTGAAGGCATTCCTGACAGTAACAGACACCATCAAGATCAATGGGGTCCCGAGTGACGCGATTAAGCTAATGTTGTTTCCATTTTCACTCAAGTACAGGGCGAAGGACTGGTTGGAGATGCTACCGCCCAGATCAATCACTACTTGGGAAGAACTGAGAGCAGCATTCATCGGCCATTACTTCCCACTGTCAAAGGTATTGCGACTGAAGACGGAAATATCTCTTTTTCATCAGAAGGATTCGGAGAATCTTTACGAGGTGTGGGAGCGATACAAGGCGCTACTGAAGAGGTGCCCGCAGCACGGGATGTCGAAGGCAGCCCAGATAAACCGATTTCACGAGGGGCTCAACGATCAGACTGTCCACATGTTAGACGGAGCCGCAGGAGGAGGGCTCGTGAAGCTCAATGCGACCGAGGCTTGGAACCTGATCGAGGATTACTCAAGAAACAGCTTCATGAGGGGTAACACGAGGGTCAAGACGCCAGGCGTGTTCGGAGTTAGCGAGGAGACGGCCACGAATGCCAAATTCGAAGCGCTCCAGCAACAAATTGCTGCAACAAACTCTCAGTTGCAGACAGTCATTGGCGCACTCCTACCGAAATCCGGGCAGACACAGCCCGTGAACGCTGTGGCGACCACCGCACCGACGCAGCATACGCCATACATACCCTTGTGCGGGATTTGTGGAGCAGCCCACGAGACCTCAGAATGCCAACTTGGGCAGCCGCTGGAGCACGTGGACTATATGGGCAATTACCAAGGTGGCCAGCGAAACTTCCAGCCTCGAGCACATCCAAACTTGGCGTATGGGAATCAAAACCACCAGGGGCAAGGACCGCCAGGATTTCAGCCTAGACCATCCGGTTTCCAAAACGGGGCGCCACGTCAATATCAGAATGCACCCGCCGGAGGATCTGAGGATATGAGGGAAATGAAGGATATGATGAAGACACTCCTCACCAATTTCAGCCAAACCACCGCAGCCCATGAGAGCCGAATGACGAAGATGGAGGAGTACATGGAGGCGAACGACGTGCGTGCCCAGAACATGGATGCCTCACTCAAGAAGTTGGAGCAACAGGTGGGGCAGATGGCGAAGCAATTGGCGGGGCGTCCTCAGGGCTCACTCCCAAGATACACCGAACCGAATCCAAAGGAGTACTGCAAGGCGGTGACTCTGAGGAATGGACGAGAACTGCAAGAAGTGCCCACCAAGAAGAAGACCAAGGAGAACGCCAACTTCGAGAGCCACGATGAGCCCGAAGTGGAGGAGATCAGAGGCGATGATATTGAAAAGGCCGAAGCTGAGAAGGAAAAGGTCGAGCCTGAGAAAGAAAAGGCGAAGGAGATCGAGCGGCCGCCGGTGAAGCCATACCAACCGAAGATTCCTTACCCGGCTCGACTGAAGAAGGACAAAGACGAGGCACAATTTGGTAAATTTATGGGTATGTGTAAGGAATTGCATATTAACCTACCTTTTGTTGAAGCCATTACGCAGATGCCCAGCTTCGCCAAATTCTTGAAGGACCTATTGACGAACAGGAGGAAACTCGAACATGTTTCCACGGTGTGCTTACGAGGGGAATGCTCGGCGATACTTCAAAACAAGATTCCGAAGAAGCTCAAAGACCCAGGGAGTTTTACGATTCCCTGTCTTATAGGAGACTTAGTTGTTGAACGCGCTTTAGCTGATCTAGGAGCTAGCATAAATTTAATGCCGTATTCCATGTTTAAGCGCTTAGGACTAGGTGAACCACGACCCACTAGGATGAGTCTTCAATTAGCTGATCGTTCGTTAAAATACCCTAGGGGTGTTATTGAGGATGTCCTAGTAAAGGTAGGTAAATTTGTGATTCCCGCCGACTTTGTTATCTTAGATATGGAGGAGGATGAGAACGTTCCATTGATTCTAGGTAGACCATTTTTAGCTACCGGTGAAACTATGATAGATGTTAGAAATGGGACGTTAACTTTGACGGTAGACGGTGAAAAAGTTACGTTCAATATGGCTGAGTCGATGAAGAATACTAATGAGCATGATGATAAGTGCTACTACTTAGACGCTGTTGAGCATGACTTTTTCTTTTCTGTACAAGGTCTATCACAGTTCCCCTACGAGCAGGATACACAGAAAATTTTGGCAATTGACGAGTGTGAGGAGGAAGTCGACGAGCCCATCATAGCTATCGACGAGAGTAGCGAAGAAGACAAGGAAAAGAGCTCGGTCGAGGAGCCACCCGTCCTAGAGTTGAAGCCGTTACCTGACCACCTCGAGTATGCGTTTCTCGAAACAATGGAGGGCTACCAGTCATCATTTCATCGAGTCTCGACGACGGACAGAAGGGCCAGCTTTTGGAAGTGTTGAGAGCACACAAGAAGGCATTGGCGTGGAAGTTATCCGACATCAGAGGGATCAGTCCGAGCTACTGTACGCATAAGATCCTGATGGAGGACGAGTTTAAGCCAGTCGCCCAACGTCAAAGGCGACTCAATCCGAATATGAAAGATGTCGTGAAGAAAGAGGTTATTAAGCTATTAGACGCGGGGATGATCTACCCTATCTCAGATAGCGCTTGGGTAAGTCCGGTCCAAGTGGTCCCGAAGAAGGGAGGAATGACGGTCGTCACTAACGATAAGAATGAATTGATTCCAACAAGGACCGTTACTGGGTGGCGTGTGTGCATCGACTACAGAAAATTAAACGACGCCACGAGAAAGGACCATTTCCCATTACCATTTATTGATCAAATGCTAGAAAAATTATCTGGTCATTCATTTTATTGCTTTCTTGATGGTCTTTCAGGATATCTGCAGATTCCCATTGCACCTGAGGACCAGGAGAAGACCACATTCACTTGTCCCTTCGGTACGTTTGCGTATCGAAGGATGCCATTCGGTCTATGCAACGCTCCGGCCACCTTCCAGCGATGTATGATGGCAATATTCGACGAGTTGGTAGGTGAGGTAATGGAGGTGTTTATGGATGATTTTTCGGTATTTGGGTCGTCGTTTGATGTATGCCTTGCTAATCTGAAGCTTGTACTCGCACGCTGCGAAGAAACGAACTTGGCACTTAATTGGGAGAAGTGTCATTTCATGGTTCGAGAGGGTATAGTTCTGGGCCATAAGATTTCCTCTAAAGGAATCGAAGTGGACCGAGCTAAATTAGAGACAATAGAAAAATTACCTGTCCCCTCGAACGTGAGATCAATTAGGAGTTTTCTAGGACATGCTGGCTTTTATCGTAGGTTCATTAAGGATTTTTCTAAAATTGCTCGACCCATGTCTAGATTACTTGAGAAAGATGCTCCGTTTGATTTTAACGATGAATGTTTGCATGCCTTTAATTTGCTTAAGGAGCGATTGATCGCAGCACCTATCATGGTCGCCCCTGACTGGGGGCTGCCCTTTGAACTAATGTGCGATGCTAGTGACTATGCAGTTGGAGCCGTGCTAGGGCAGCGTAAGGACAACCATTTCAGGCCGATATATTACGCGAGTAAGACGCTAGACGCAGCCCAAGCTAATTACACGACCACCGAAAAGGAGCTGTTGGCTGTCGTGTTTGCTTTCGACAAGTTCAGGTCATATCTTATCCTATCCAAAGTTATTGTTTTTACTGACCATTCTGCTCTTAAGTACTTGTTAGCAAAGCCCGACGCCAAGCCACGGCTGATCAGATGGATCCTACTACTGCAAGAGTTCGATATTGAGATTCGGGATAAGAAAGGTGCGGAGAACCTAGCGGCGGACCACCTCTCTCGACTGGAGGAGTCCGAAATATACCACAAGGACGGAAAGCCGATACAAGATAGGTTCCCAGACGAGCATCTTTACTCAATACAGGTGGTAAGTGACAACACTCCCCGGTTTGCAGATTACGCTAACTATCTTGTTGCGAGGGTTCTACCAAAGGGATACACAAGTCAGCAAAAGAAGAAATTCTTTTCTGACTTGAAGTATTACTTTTGGGAAGATCCATATCTGTTCAGGCGATGTGCAGACCAGATGATACGACGATGTGTTGCTCCCCCTGAGACGACGAAGATTCTAGGGCATTGCCATAGCGGACCTACTGGAGGGCATTATGCAGCCAATCGAACAGCTCAGAAGGTGCTGGAAAGCGGGTTTTATTGGCCAACGATTTTCAAAGACGCCCAACGGTACGTTGACATTTGTGATTAATGTCAGCGCACAGGTAATATCTCAAAACGTGATGAAATGCCTCAAAATTTTATTCTAATTTCTGAGATTTTCGATGTTTGGGGTATAGATTTCATGGGCCCGTTTCCTAGTTCGTATAATAATAAGTACATTCTGGTTGCTGTAGACTATGTGTCTAAGTGGGCCGAGGCGCAAGCTTTACCCACGAACGATGCTAGGGTTGTTGTGCGATTTTTACGAGCATTAATTTCACGATTTGGGGCACCTAGATGCATCATTAGCGATAGAGGCACCCATTTCTGTAACACCCAATTTGCACGTACCTTAGATCGATATGGTGTTAAACACAGTCTGTCCACCCCTTATCACCCTCAGGCTAGCGGTCAGGTAGAAGTCGTGAACCGCGAGTTAAAACGTATTCTTGAGAAAACTATAGCTGGGAACCGTAAGGAGTGGGCTAATAAGCTTAATGACGCACTTTGGGCGTATAGAACCGCGTATAAGACACCAATAGGTACTACACCGTATAGATTGGTTTACGGGAAGGCATGCCACCTCCCCGTAGAAATCGAACATAAAGCCTATTGGGCAATTAAGTCATTGGATATGGATTTGGGGAAAGCCGGTGAAAAGCGGCAGCTCCAAATTAATGAGCTTGACGAGTGGCGTTTATCAGCTTATGATAACGCTAGAATGTATAAAGAGCGTTCAAAAGTCTACCATGATAACAAAATTAGGCACAGACGAGAATTTCAAGAAGGGGACCAAGTCCTCCTCTTTAATTCTCGACTTAGGCTTTTTCCTGGTAAGCTTAGGTCACGTTGGTCAGGACCGTTCACTGTTACTCGTGTTTTCTCATACGGTACTGTTGAGATTTCAGGTATGGGACAGGGTACTTTCAAGGTGAATGGGCACCGATTGAAGCATTATCATGGAGGCGAGGAAAATTTGAGCGATAAGGAGGTATTATACCTCGATTTCAAGCCAGCATAAGAGCCTAGGAAGGACGTCAGGCTGAGACGTTAAAAGAAGCGCTCCTTGGGAGGCAACCCAGGTATTTCTATTTTATGTTTTAGGTATATATATATATATAAAAAAAAAAAAAATCTAAACCTATATATATATTAAATTAAATAAAACACTAATAACAACAAATAATAATAATAACAGTAATAGTTAATTAATAATAAGTTTATTACAAACATTGAAGATGGGTACAACGCAGAATCGAAAGATGAGATAGGAACATAGTTTTACTACAATAATGGTTACAACACCATTACAACGTGTGAAAGACCAAGACAAAAGCAAATTCAAACTGCGAACAAAAGACAGAACAATAGTTTATTTTGCTTCATAAGGACGGGTTACTCACAAGTGCACCTTGTGAGAACCCAACACACGAAAGCAAGTAAAACTGCGAACAAACCCACAAGAAGAGCGAAGTAGAGTGACAGCATATCTAAGTTGCGTCGAACCCTCACGTATTCTTCACTCTCATTCTCACGGTCTTGCTGCTGTCCCCAATACATAGTGGCTAGCTAACCCAGAAATTTCAAAAATAAGATTGTAAAGACGTAGGATGTATGGTAGATGATGCTATGGTGTTGTTCGACCAATGTCTATTTATAGGCATGAATGGCACAAAAATATCATTATCATACCCGGCAAATCCCATGAATGATACAGACGAATTTTTGACTTGAATGATCTGACGCCGCGCGAGAAAGTGATATTTCGTTTGTCGATTATCAGATTTTTCCTTGCGCCAATCGTCCTCGAAAAATTCGTTGATTGCGTGTCAATCATAGTTAAAATATATATTAAATAATAAAACGTATTATAAAAAAAAAAATAATAATAATATAGCAGTCACGGCCAATGATTCGGAAGTCACGGCCGCGACTATGGCCAACTACAGCCACTGCTCAAATTCACGGCCATGTGCTTAGTCACTCACGGCCGTGAATCGTTGATCAACAATCCATGGCTGCCACTGCCTACATTCACGGCGTGTGACCTACTTAGTCACGGCCGTGAACAATACATAACTCGTACACTGCCCATAGTCACGGCTTGTGCATAAATATTCACGGCCGTGACTCCTACATGTTATAAATAAATAAAAAAAAAAACAAATAGTGTCACGGCCCGTGTCTCGGAGTCACGGCCGTGAAGGTGATGGGTTAAACTCACTGCCCCACTTCACGGCCCAAGACACTCGACTCACGGCCGTGAGATAGACCAAAGAAGCATTCTGCTCTTCTTCACGGCTAATTGAGCGTCATTCACGGCCGTGAATGACGCTCAATTATCATAGGCATGAATGGCACAAAAATATCATTATCATACCCGGCAAATCCCATGAATGATACAGACGAATTTTTGACTTGAATGATCTGACGCCGCGCGAGAAAGTGATATTTCGTTTGTCGATTATCAGATTTTTCCTTGCGCCAATCGTCCTCGAAAAATTCGTTGATTGCGTGTCAATCATAGTTAAAATATATATTAAATAATAAAACGTATTATAAAAAAAAAATAAATAATAATAATAATAATATAGCAGTCACGGCCAATGATTCGGAAGTCACGGCCGCGACTATGGCCAACTACAGCCACTGCTCAAATTCACGGCCATGTGCTTAGTCACTCACGGCCGTGAATCGTTGATCAACAATCCATGGCTGCCACTGCCTACATTCACGGCGTGTGACCTACTTAGTCACGGCCGTGAACAATACATAACTCGTACACTGCCCATAGTCACGGCTTGTGCATAAATATTCACGGCCGTGACTCCTACATGTTATAAATAAAAAAAAAAAAAAAACAAATAGTGTCACAACCCGTGTCTCGGAGTCACGGCCGTGAAGGTGACGGGTTAAACTCACTGCCCCACTTCACGGCCCAAGACACTCGACTCACGGCCGTGAGATAGACCAAAGAAGCATTCTGCTCTTCTTCACGGCTAATTGAGCGTCATTCACGGCCGTGAATGTGCGATTTTAACCTATGAAAATTCATTTCATCTCCTCCTTTCGCTTATTTCACACCGAAAACTTCCAAAGATCGACACCACCTTCGCCAAATCCATCCCGAAAAACACAACTCCGGCCACCACGTTCGCCACTTGCAATTTTAGCGACACCAAAACAACCATCTTCCCTCTTTTTCACAGTGATTAACTCAACAAGGTATGTCCTTTTCTCGCAAGGCTCTTAATGAACGATTTTCGCATTTTTTTCGGATTTGGGTTCGAATCGAACGTTCACATTGCTCTCCCATGGAAAGATTTATGCTATAAACGTGTTGAGCTTGACAGATTTGTCGTTTTGGTGTGTTAATTTCGATTTTGGGCGATGAACCCTAATTTTCAAAATTGGGGCTTTTACAATTTGGGTCAAGTTTGGTGTTTGTATTGCTCTTCATGGTTAGATTTATGCTTTGAACGCCTTGGGTGTGATCAATTTCTTGATTTCGTCCGTTGATTTTGATTTGGGAATGCTAAACCCTAAATTCAATATTTGGGGAATTTTTGGAATCTATGACGCAATTGGTTGTTTTAATGGTTTATTTAGCGTTGATTCATCGTTTCAAGTCGAAGAGTATGCTTGATTGCCCAATGTTTGCGATTAGAGAGAATGTTCAGCTTGTTTATTATGTGTTCGCCAAAATGCTGCTTTGAATGTTCATATGTTCTTGCTATAGAATTGTGCATTTTGTCGCTAAGTTGGTCGAGTCGAGCTGTGTTGATTATTTTTTTTCTCGCCAACTCACATTTGGACTTCTAGGTATCATGGGTAAGAGCCGAACCGCTGCAGGACGTGCTAACGATTCGCGATCAACGAGTCGTTCACGTCGAGGCCAAAACACGCCGTCGCTACTAGAATCTATGGGGCAGTTGACGACGAGACGCACCAGGCCCGTTACAACAGGCTAAAGAGCACGGAATTCATTCTGACTGATCAGATTGACCACGACACGCTGGAAAAATATCACATCGACCAGCAAGTGGCCGGCTACGCGTCCCTCAGCGGATGGCTCGACTTCTTCCACATTGACGAGCCGGCCTATAAGGAGCTAACCTTGGAGTTCTTATCCACCTACAATTTCAACGAGCACGGGCGTGACAAAATCACATTCAGGGCGTTTAATACAGAGCATACCGTCGATGAAGACGATATTTGCACGGCGCTTGGATTGAATGTACCAGACTTTGGAGAACAGGGCCAATACCCAGATGCATATTACAAGGAGTACCTTAGCTATCCGCCGCAGCGCCAGACCTATTGGGAGGAACTCGTGCGACCCGGCGAACCTGCCTTTAGTGTGAAGACCTCGAAAGCGTCTTCGCTCAGGAGCCCTGGTTTACGTTACATCCACCGGTTGCTTTCGACCTCGCTCACACCAAGGGGCGACTCGCACGGCGCGATTGGACTTCGCGATCTGTACTACTTGGTCAGGATGCAGCATGGTCAACTGGTGCACTTAGGATTGGGCATGGCACACGCCTTCAGTGCCCAGGCTGATGTTCGTAGTCACGGGAAGATCGCAGTGGGGCCGTTTATTACGAAGGTTATCAAGGGGATGAACTTGTGGCCAGCGAATCCACCAGAGATGACGATTGTGGGTGGGCGAAACCTGGTGAACGAGGACATGATGCTCAAGATGAAGATGCTGATCAAAGCGCCGAATTGGTCCCGTTCGAACAAGGTCTTTGTTTGGCACGCAGTTTACCGTGGGCATACGGACCTCGGTGAAGCATTCCCTGAGCCACTGGAAATTGAGGGTGCGGGGCCATTCCCCATTCACCCAGACACTGCCGGCACTTCCCATTCCTCCGGCTACCACGAGGGGGAATCATCAGGGGTCGCTCCTTACGCGTCAGCCGCAGACCTTCACACACTGCGCGAGGACATGCTCCGCTACCATCAGGAGGCCATACAGCGTGACGAGGAGACACGACGCCGTCAGGACGAGTACGAGCGTCGAAACGAGGAAGCCCACAGACGCTATCGCGAGGAGCAAGAGCGATATGAGATGGCTCTTAAAGCCATGGAAGACGCGGTCAGGCGATCACAGGAGTCACTGGCGTTCCTTCGCCCTCGGCCGCCCTCACCACCACCACCTTAGTTCCAACTGCAGTTGGGATTTTTCTTTTGTAAAACACTGTCTGTTTGGTCTAGTCATCCAGACACTTTTGATGATTATGACTCGTTTTGCTGTTTACTTCTTATTTCCATCGTACGTTTAATTTTCTTTTCAGTGTTTTCAGGAAACGTGTCACAATTTATGCCACTACAACCCAAAATATTCACAATCAGTGAAGCAACCATGTTCAAACTATATCAAATGATGGAGGCAGGGCCACGCCAATTTTTCAGGGGAGTCACGTTCTTTTCAACTTCTTTTACCTTCCTGTTATTTATTTTACACGTTGAGGACAACGTGAATCTTAAGTGTGGGGAGGGGGAATTGTGTTGGGAATTTTGTTGAAAAGTTACGTGAAATTTTTTTTTAGGTGCCGTGGCTATTAAATCTATGAAAATATGGCATGATTGTTTGCGTTCATCTCAATGTGGATTGCATATTAGGGAGTCTACTGAGCGATGAAAGACATGCATCAGTGATTTAATCTTTTTAGCATGAATAGATATAGTGTTGCTTTGAGAGATTCACACACATAACCCATGTTCCGTTGTGAGAGTTTGAGCTGACGAGCTTTTGCTCATTTTTCTTGGTTGTGTGAGTAGTGCATAATTTACGTCTCTCTAGAACTTGCTTGTTTGATACGCATTGAAATTGCTTATAGTATGTTTTGTATGAATATGACGAAGGCATTAGGAAATAAGTCCAGGGCCAAAGTTTCCAACCACGACTGATCACCGTAGTTAGCCACTTTGAGCCTAAGCCTATTTATTTCTTACACTTCGTATATCATAAGCCACTAACCTAAATTAGCCTCCAGAGATCATCTGAACCCGAGTTAAGCAGGAAGTGAAGGTTGAATGTCAAAGTCGAAAAGCGAGTCGGATGACCCGACAACTCCGAGACAACGCCGAAAGCAGTGGAGAACGCCTCAATGTGAAAAAAAAAAAGAAAAAAAAAAAAAGCGAAGTGGAACGAGGATAAGCTATTGAAAAAAAAAAAAAAAAGAACCTTTCCTTTGATAATCTTCCGGTCTCGTGAATTCCACATCATTCCATCATTTCGAGACTTGGAAGAAGAAAGGCTTAGTGGAACGCAGCAGAAATAAGAGAATATGAAGACGGCGTAATCAAAAGGGTTGATCCTGGCGCGCTTTAGACAATGACATGAAGACCGACACGACTGCTACTCATATGTGATCCCACTACCACCTCATTACTATCTGAACCCATTTAACCCGAAAAGACCTTCTGATTCATGCTAACTGCTTTAAGTTGTAGACGTGCGATTGACTAGCAAGCATATGGTAGAGACTAGATTATTGCATGAATTGAGTGATTCACCGATTTATTGGCCTATACACTGAGTGATTTGAGTGAATCCCTGTGAGGTGTGGATCTCGATTGGTAGTGCTATGGAAAATTCGTGTTGATAAGTCCTGATTATTGTTGCAGTGTCTATAATTGCTTGCTTGATTTCATTTTGTGTTTTCCATCTGCGTTGGTGAATTGTGAATGGTCGTGCCATTATCTTGATAACCTTTTCTTGCTTTTAATTTGCTTGAGGACAAGCAAAAGCTCAAGTGTGGGGAGGTTTGATAAACGTATTTTAATACGTTTATTGTTATGTTTATTTGGGTTATAATAGGAAAGTTTTGATCATTCTATGCATTTATTGGCTCTATTTACACCCATTTAAATATTATAGGACCTTCGAATGATTATCGAGCGAAAAGGAACGAAAACGAGGCGAAAACGACACGAAAATGACGAAGTTTGAAGCTGCCAGAAAGAAGTCACGACCGTGAATGATCTTGCAAGAGGCCGTGAACGCGGGCAGTGAGTTCAATAGAGATAAGCCTCAAGATTCACGGCCGTGAATGCCTATGCAACTGACCGTGAATCGCGGCAGAGGGTTCTTCGAAGATGTGTTCACCTCTTCACGGCCGTGAGTCATGACACCCTAAGCCGTGACAACAGGCAGTAGCTCAAGATTTTACATTCACGGCCGTGAACATTTATGTACGAGGCCGTGAACCTGGACAGAGAGCTCAACGAAGGAAAATTCCATTCATTCACGGCCGTGACTGCAGATGTAACAAGCCGTGACTCATGCCAGAAAGTCAAGAAATAGGGTTTTTAGCCGCCGTCACGGCCGTGAAGGCCCGTTAAGAGGCCGTGAACGTGCCAAATTTCAAGGTTTTGGCCCATTTTCGAAGGATAAAAGGGGAACCCTCCTTACAACTCAAGAACAACTTGATAGGGACGAAAATTTAGAGCAAAGAGGAGAAGGAAGAACACTAGAAGCAGTCCCGTGATTCGGAGAAGCTCAAGGGACGATCCGACGACGAAGCTACGCTCATACGATCGAGGAACGAGAGCTCCACCTCGAAAACGCCATATTCACTTCTTAGGGAAGTTTTTATGAGTTCTCTATCCTCGTTACCTTTAAATCTCGTTGTTGTGACGTTTAATATGAGTAGCTAATCCTCTTGTGTGTTTGGGAATAGATGAACGTTGGGTTATGTCGTAGTTAAGGCGTAGGATAATCGTGAACACGTGTATTCGACAATTTATCGTTCTATGATATTGTTTCTTCGTATCAATATGTCTATGTGTTGATATGAATGCGTGGTGTATCGCTTAGGGCGACAGCTAAATAACGATCAGGCCGTTTATAGACGTTAGGATTCGAGTATAGGGCGACAGCAAATACTCAATCCTCGCAATCTAGTAATCGCTGAACTTAGATTCCCACGAACGTTTAGGGCGACAGCAAATCCGTGAGTGGGTAGGAAATTATTGCGATTTAGTCGATTTTCACGTCGGAGCGATATTCCGTAGCTTTAGCCGACAGTACCTAGCGGGATTCGAATCCCGAACACATATTTGTCACCTCAAGTCACTTTTATTACTTCTAGTTGTGTTCCTTAGTCTTTCAATACTTTAAGTTGCTTTGTTAAATTAGTTCATAGTATAAACAAATCCTGTTATTTTATTTAGGTTAAATATCGAATCGATAGGTCAATACTAGTAATCAATTTATTCCTCGTGTTCGATACTCGGATATTCACTATAGCTATATTACAAACGATAGGTACACTGCCTATCGCGCGTGATTCTAGTTATAATATATTCGTTTTAATTATTACTTGACGTACTCGCACAAATATTTATTTAAACATACACGCACGCGATCAAGGTTTATGCAAAGGGTGAGAAAATAATTATTGAAAAGGGTGAGAAAATATTAAGAATCTCATCTCAATATTGTTCCTTCAAGATTTCAACGACAAAACACTTCCGTTAGAATGCTTCAATAAGAATACGGAAACAAAATTTAAAAATAATAAAAAAAGAAGGGTATATAAAATATCTTTTTTAAATGTAAAAATGTGTATGTATTAAATTGCAAGGCTGCATGGCAGATATAGCGGACGTATATCAATGACAAAAGTTTCCAAGAGATAAATAAGCAATTATTATATTGAGTAGTTTCAAAGCCATTATTATACATATTATTTTGAGTTTATTATTATAGGGTACATACACATAAATACTCAATTGAATAAAATTTTTACACATAGTTACGCATATCAGAAAATTTTACAGATTGGTACCCGATTTAATTTTTACCAGTTTCTTTAGTCATGCCGTACCTTCCTGTGTGTATATTGCGTACCATAACACGTTGATATAGGGTACCTAATTGTAGCATACGCCGTACCTACGGCATACCTGTGTGTTACATAGGGCGTACCTAAATGTAGCATACGTCGTACCATTTTCTGTTATGTAGGGTACTCAAATGTGTTGATATAGGGTACCCAATTGTGTTGTATGGTGTACATGCGGGGATCGGGTACTTATATGCAAAAAATTTATTCTGTTAGGTACCTACATATAAAAAAATCCTGACATGGTACTAAATTACAAGTTTTTATCCAAATAGGTACTTATGTGTAAAGACCCCTTATTATAGGAGCATGCATGTATGATTTCTCTAAACATGTGCGTGCGTGTATTTACATACATTTCAGTTTCGAAGAATTTCTAATCACGATAGAAAGCTTGCCTACCTATAAATACATCAAGACAAGGGCTGTCTCCATATATTAATTAGTTTAATTATAATCAATTAAATGAGGCGTCCTAATCATCCCTTTCTTTAACTCCGAATCATTGTTTTAGACGGAAAATGAAAGATTTGGTTCCTTTTCTTTCGCTATTTTAATGTTACATAATCACTAGGCTTTTTTCCCAATTGTCGACCAAAATAAGCATTACCATATTAAACATATAATATATATCTTCTATTATATAAAGGATCTAAGGTGGCTAAAAACTGTCAATTTGGTCTGTCGTCTAATTTACAATTTAGTCCACATATTTGTAAATTTAATAAGTAATCATTTCACTTCTAAATTTTTTTAGTTTTTGCAATTTATCCAACAACATTAGTTTTCATTTTATATGTTGGAAAACTATATTTCTATCTATTAAGTAATATAGTCAAAACTGAAGGTTTTTTTTTTTTGGAATGAATCAAAACTGAAGTAACATAAATATAACAATATTTTTTAGCACAAACATAGAGTATGCTGAAAGTACTAGTATATACATGTGTGTACCAGCACGAAAAGGAATTATTTACATGCATCACTAGGATTATACTATCGTCTATCTTTAGTCTTGTTTTCCGCTCTATTGAGTTCAAGGTTGTTTTTAATTTTAGTTTACTTAGTAGAATAATGATAGTTTACAACATACTGGTCGTTTTTAATGTTTACCTGCAAATGTTGGCAACATAAATTGTATTGTTTAGATATGGTGTTTGGTCCCCCCAAATTACAAATTGTATTACACAGATATCTATAATATATTATACATAAATTATTGGGTGAGTTTGTGAAGCATATGATGATTGAGGCGTTAAATAGAAGACCCCATACCTTCATATAATATAATACCGATATATAAAAACGATGAGTTATTATTAACGTTCATTAAATTCGACTAGGGTTTGGTGCATTCGGTTACTTGTATAAAAATCGACATTTGTCCATCGTTAGCCAGGAAGACCATTATCGCTCAAATGGCAGTCTTTTTACTGATAAAGTGCAAAGAAATATTTAGTATGAAAATTTAATATTTTCTTAAAATGATTTCACAAGAATATTTTAAAATTTTTAAAAAAATAAAAATAAATCGATCGTTTTTTACTTTTAAAAAGGAAATTATATATGAACGTCTCCCATGCATGATAGTAGTAGAATAATTCAACCGGTTAAAAAAATTAAGAAATAAAATAGGACCACACGCATGAAATCATATAACTATTTGACTAACGCAACGTGACACGAATTGATCATACATATTGTTAAAATCTTCTCCGAAAAATAAATGAATCAATTATGATGAAGCCAGACTGTTTAGGAAGTCGACCTGGGTGAAATATTAGCCACATTTTTCTTATTGTTAAGGATTGTTTAAAAGTATTTCACGCAATTATAAATCACAATCTGTAAAACCTCAGGCAAGTTTGTCTCTAATTGCATTATGGTTCACACGGAGGCAAAGCAACTAACTTCAGACTCTCCCCCCTTCTTTTCTCCCCCTTCTCTCTAACCTAACCCTAACTTCTCCACACAGCCGCCCCCTTCCCCCCCTCCTCCCTTCCTCCCCCTCCTCCGTTAATGGAGGTAGGGGAAACATGGAGGTGGGGGGAGCCCTCCTTTTGCAAGTTTTTCTCATTTCCTTTTATATAAAAAAATATATAAAAAAAAAAATCGACCGCCCACCACCGTCCGCCGCCTTCTCCCGCTTGCCACCATCATGCTGGCCCCCTCCTCCACTGACGCCATCGGCCTCCACCATCTGCAGCTGCTGAGAGTCGCCGCCCGCCCCGTCTTGCCGGCGTCTCGCTGAAGCTGCGGCCGGCATCCGCCGCCTCTCCACCATCTCACCGCCAACTCGCTGCTCGCCGACAGCCGACCGCCGACCGCCGACCGCCGCGCCACACCTCACTATCGTCCACCCGCGAGTCTTCTGTGGGGAGCTCGTTTCTCCGGCCATTAGGTCGGGAGCTTTTTCTCCCGTTGTGGAGCCATTTCTCCCTTGTGGAGCCTCTTCCGATAAAGACGATAACCTCGAGTCGTTGAACAAAAATAATGTAGAGTACCGTAGATTTGGATTAATAACCTTTTCTGTCGTATGTTCTATAGATTTTTGGTCCAAGTTCGAGGTTTATTTCGTTTTCTGTCGGCTTGTTGTTTTGTTTTCGTGTTGCAGTGTTCCTTGTGAGCCTTTGTTTCTCTACCGGATACTGTGTTACCGGAGAGACCCTTTGGGCTATCTAGCCCTGTATCTTTGTTTATTAATGCAAACTATCGTTTCCGGGAAAAAAAAAAGGATTGTTTAAAAGTCAAGTGTTTACGTGGACGACGTAATAACGTCACATGGATTTTCATTTGGTGCTTTTACTTTATATTTACTTGGCCCTCGATAGTATTAATGGTAATGGTTACTTAATCTTTCAATTTGCGTATTATGTATATGTAGTTCAATAATAAAGAGGGAAATAAAAACGGAACGAGAGAACAAGTACTACTAATCTCTCAATAATTGGATGACATAAGATATTCTTTACAAACACAATTACTGTAATTCCACTAAATTATAAGATTTAATTAGTTGCAGTTTAATTGGCTGATAATGAGCTCGTCGTCTAAAAAGGCAAGGAAACATGCATGTGTAAATAATGAATGAACAAATTGGGAAAAAAAAATCATCAATTGTATTAAAGCTATTTAATTTAAGGTCATCCATAGATATGATAGGTGTGGGTCAGTAGCTAGCAGTACCACATTTGTTTGCCATGGAATGGAACCTTTTACAGTTAGCATTATTGAATTAGGACAAGACATAAAAGAAAGAAAGAAAGAAAGAAAGAAAGAAAGAAAGAAAAAATGAAGAAGAGACAGACAACCACCGTAAGCTGCCTGGAAAGTGGAAACTATTCACGATTGGCCATATTTCAGGGTGGTTCGGTACGATATAACTTACCAAAACTGTGATACCGTATACCGTAACGAAATTTCGGTATCGAAAAAAATCATACCAGTACCATACTAAAATTTTGGTATATCTTAAATTTCTATACGGTATCATACCAAAAGTTCGGTATGGTATCGATATCATACCTTCTATACCATTCACACGGAGGATTTTTTTACCATGCGAGTCTCGTAACTAGTTAATTTGTTGCTTTTGAATTTTTAGTCAATTCAAACTCCTTAGGCCCAATAAGATGGATTATTAATATCAAATTTTTCAAAATAAACAGATTGTTAATTCATAAAATAACCTTAAATAATATAAATATTTTATTTAGTCTCCTTAGTAAGACAAAGAACTTTACATAACCACAAAATACAACTTTATATACAGATTAGTTAAAACGAAATGGCTATTTAAAAAAAGTTAGTGAAACAAACATGTATTTTGTATTTCCTTTTGTTTTTTTAAGTAAAATATGGTGGGCTCAATAATCTTAGAAAGTTGGTATAGTTAATAATTTATGGGCTAACTAAATTTAATAAGATCCTTATAATAATTTTATCCAATTTTTTTAATTAATATAATATATGTAGGTGTGTGTATATATATACATAAAATATTAAAAATTTTAGTATTTCAGTATATCAGTATAATCGGTATAACTAATTTTTAAAATTTTCATACTATTATCGTACCGAAAATTTACGATACTGTATCATACCTTACCAAAAACTTCGGTATACCAAAATTTTCGATATTTTCGGTACGTTTCAATACGATAAGGACAATATATCGGTCTTTCGGTATATTTTCCCAGCCTTAGCCATATTCCTTTGGGAAATTTACAGAAAAGTACCTAATATATAAAAAGTTGCAAGTCAGTACACTGTCATTATTTTTATATATGTAGAACAAATTTTTTGCACATTGGTACTCATCCCGCCGCAAGGTACATCATAACACATTTAGGTAACATAGGAAACGTATTGTGGTATATAACACAATGAGAAATGGTACATCATATAACACATTAAGGTGGCGTAAAGAAACGATATATGTACCATTTAATGCGTGACGTGGTACGCAATACACGTATAAAAAGGACGTCAAGACTAGAAAACGGTAGCGGGTACTTATATAAAATTTTTCTGACATGGGTACTGACTTCCAAATTTTTTATATAAATGGGTATTTTTCTGTAGATTCACCTATATCTTTTCTATGTTCTTTGTTTTTATCTTTAAATAGTGTTTCATGTTTATGTTCCTGGGCTGAAGAAGCAAGTATATATATAGAAAAAAAAAACTTAAAACACCGCAAGCCACATAACAATGTAGGTCAATCTTTCTGACTTGCTCCTATGGAAGCAAGGTCGAAAAGATTGAAAAAAGTAAGTCATGATAAAGATTACACGAAAACTTATCGTTTAGGATTTTTTTTTTTTTTTTAGAAATTGAAGGGATTCGGTCTTTAAGGAAGGTAATCTTTTATGAGTTAGGAACCGTGTGAGATGAAAGTAATGTATATTTGACTAGAAAATGATAGCTTTCTTTTAGAGATTACAATCGCCCAATAGAGTAAGTAATTGGGCCAACCATTAGGCCTTTCTCTTCAATGTAGTGGACAACATTTTGAAATCTTTTCGTTCTATAAAAGCAGTCTTAATGTTTTTTGATATTCTTTTTCTTCCATCCTCGTGCCAACGTAGTGATAATTCAACTAAGTTAAATTTGAATGGAATATGGGTCATATTTCCCACCACTTATAATACCTGTCCTTCAAAAACCTACACATGTTTTTGATTAAGCCAAAACAAGGCACAATCTTAGTTCCATTCAACCATAATACTACTACACACAAAACGACACATATATAAGACCAAGACAAACAAAAGTCAAGACACGAAGACAACTAACTCTCTGTTTCTCCGCATATTACCAAAAAACCACACAATCCATTTCTTATTTTTATATAGATAATAACTAAAGCACACAAGAAACATATAGAGAGACTAATAATAGGCAACTGTGTTCAATCTTCTCCTTCCCTCAATCATCGTATTGCCTGCGATTGTAACGCTGCTTCTCCTCCTCCTCCTCCTCTTCTTCACTTCCATAGTCTTCTTCACCTTCACAATTAAATGGGGCGATCGTAGTCGAAATCGGTTACGCCGACGACGGAGGGTAGCACGTTTCGTCGGAGGGAGGCAGGGGATAGTCGACTTCGTCGGCGGCGGCGGAGCGTTGGCCCTTCGGAAAGTAGGACATCGTTTGACTCGCCGGATATTGTTCGTCGTTAGTGTGGGGTTCATTTCTCAGCTGTGAATGTGATCCTTACATGTTTGTGTACTTGGAAACTGACACGTGTCAAATGTCGGCAGAGCGTGACTGGACAGTATAAGCGTATTAGATTAGATGAGTTTGAGTGGGCTTATCTTTTACGGCCCATTTAATTGGGCTTAATTATTAGTAGTACGCAAGAGTGAGCTGCTCGCTAGAACGCTTGTGGACGAGGGTATAATTGGTATTTGAGATCGCACGTGCTTTTCTGCAGAGGATGACGACACTTTTTGACTTTGATTTTGATTCCTTAATGTTGCACAAGTAGAAGTTCCATGTTCTGATTTGTTACCCATATTCTTTTACCTGATAAAATCATCCCCGCTGGAAACTGGGCTATAACATAATTCAGTTCTTGATGGAGTTCGTGGACTTGTGTATTTTATTGCTTTTTCTTGGTAATCGCAGACATGTGCTATCCAATTTTTTAATTCGATCTTCGTCTAGAGTTTTGTGAAGTTGTTACTGATATAGCCCCCACTTGCTTTTGTTACTTCAAAAACGAATTTCCTATGGATGGGTTGGTGAACTTATGATTCTGTTTTGGTAGATTATTTGTATCAAGCTGAGAGGTTCGTGCTGAAATTGACTGAGGCTTTGAGACTCGGTGGCAGTGAGATTTTTCTTGAAGAATGATTCTTTCCGCGCTTTTGACTTCGGTCGGCATAAATGTTGCTCTATGTCTGCTTTGTTTCACTCTCTATTCTTATCTGAGAAATCGGCCGAGCAATGCTGAGCTCTATATTCCGCGCTTGGTAGCTCATGAGAAATTCCACGAAGATGAATTTAGAGGGAGGAGAAGTTGTATGCCTTCTCTTACATGGGTGAAAAAAGCGTGGAAGCTCACTGAAGATGAGATCTTGGAAAACTCTGGGCTCGATGCTGTTGTATTCATGCGCATTTTTACATTCTGGTCGGTGAAAGAGATTAATTCATTTCTTGATTATTAGCTAAAAAGATCCAATTTTGCAGCCTTCGCTATTTACTTTCAAGCAGATTAGCCAGCTTCGATGTTTATTACATTGTTCTTTTCTTGACTGATAGGCTGAGGATATTTCAGTTTGCTGTGTTTGTTGGTATCCTCGTCCTTCTTCCATTTAATTACATGGGAAATCAGTTGCAAATCGACTTTACCGACTTGCCAAACAAATCGCTCGAAACGTTCAGCATATCAAACGTCGACGACGGTTCGAAAAGGTGAAATTTTGCATTTTATCCCTTTTTTCGTTGTTTTTCGCCAATTTGTTTCTGTATTAGCTCTTAAGCATAAGTTCTTGCCTGAAGGTTATGGATACATTATGCTGCTATTTGCATTTTCACAGCTGTGGTTTGCTACCTTCTTTACTATGTAAGTACGCCATTTGACTATTTTTTTGCTCGATATTCTTAGTTGTGGAAGAAATTATCGATATTTTCCCACGTACGTAGGAATACGACTACATTGCATCGAAAAGGATCGGTTACTTCTATTCCTCAAAGCCTAAGCCCGGCCAATTCACCGTCTTAGTTCGAAGTATTCCTCCCTCGCCTGGGAAAACCTTCGGCGAAAGCGTCGAGCGCTTTTTCGCACAGTATTATCCCTCGACGTACCTTTCGCACAGCGTCGTTCGTCGCACAAACAAACTCAAAGGGCTCGTCGTAAGCGCATCTTAAAGCTATCAAATTTACAGTAAATTCTTTATGTAAGCAAACTCAAAAGGGCTTGTTGTTCTGTAATTTTTTCTGTTTCTCAGACCAAGGCAAACAAGGTATACAAGAAACTTAACCGCGAAAAGTCGAAAAAAGATTCTCGAGAAAGACACAAGAGATCGTGCTGCTGTCCAGGATTTTGCGGACGAAAAGTGAATCTCGTCGATCATTACGAAAGGAAGTTAGAGCACGTCGAAGGCAACGTGAGGACCGAGCGATCTTCCATAGCTGGAAAGGTAACTACTTTCTTTCGTCGATCGCCTGAATATTTCTGACATCATAAGTTCATATTTCGATGTTAGTTTTCGGAAATATTCGACCATATCTATGCATTCGATAGGAAGTCCCGGCGGCTTTCGTATCCTTCAAGTCGAGGTTCACCGCCGCAATAGTTACGAATGTCCAACAAGGCGTAAAACCGAACGAATGGCTCACTGAGAGAGCGCCCGACCCCGAGGACGTTTACTGGCCTTTCTTCTCCGCGTCCTTCTTCAAGAGATGGATAAGCAATATCTTCGTCATACTTTCGTGCTTCGTTATTACCGTACTTTTCCTCGTGCCCGTCGTCTTAGTCCAAGGCCTGACGCACTTGGATCAGTTGGAAACTTGGTTCCCATTCTTGAAAGGCGTTTTGACTGTGTAAGTTGGTTACGTTTATTTTTTTCGCCAGATCGTTTTCTTGTTTCAGTCATTCGAGCTTTTCTTTATTGCTTAATTTACTCTTTTGGTCATGTATGTTAGGGTTGACGGCGTTATAACGACACCTATATTAAATGGTTGCGATGAAGCAATTTGAGCGTAGTAAGTTTCAAATTGCTTCAACTTAGAAACTTACTAGGCTAAAATTGCAACACGATATCCTTAGTTGCTACACCTTCGAAACTTGTTGTCCTGAAATTGTCACTCCTTAATCGGGCCCCTTTTAAATGCCACTCCTTCAAATATACAGGACTAATAGTGAGAACACTAATGTGATATGGAGAGGTTTTGTAAATGGGGACAGAAATAATAATAGCACAAAACAAATTTTGCAGGAAAGTTGTGAGCCAACTGATCACTGGCTACGTCCCGAGCCTAATTCTCGAGATGTTCTTATCTCTAATCCCGCCGGCCATGTTCGTACTTTCCTCCATTCAAGGGTACATCGCACTCAGTCAGATCGAAAAAAGCGCATGCATTAAAGTCCTATGGTTCACCGTATGGAATGTCTTTTTTGCAAATGTGTTGTCGGGCTCGGCGCTCTACAGGGCGGACGTATTGCTCGAGCCCAAGAAAATTCCCGAACTCTTAGCTGTGGCCGTGCCAGCACAGGTATGCATATCGCATGCTATATTCAGATCCTCGTACGTACTTACGTTGATTATTTATTCCTCGTAATAACTCGTCGGTTTTTTCAAGGCGTCGTTCTTCGTAGCGTACGTCGTGACGTCGGGTTGGACGAAGACGTTCTCGTCGGAGCTTCTCAGGGTGAAGAATCTCGCCTGGCGGCGGTTTAGGGGATGCACGTCGTTTTCCGACGAGGAGGAGTTCGAAGTCCCTTCGAATCCTTACCATAAAGAGATTCCGAGGATACTCTTCTTCGGCCTTCTCGGGATTGTTTACTTCTTCCTCGCGCCCTTAATACTCCCTTTCGTCTTGATCTACTTCTTCTTCGGCTACATCATCTACCGCAACCAGGTCGGTCCATTCATTTAAACTTTTGGAAATATAATATAGAAAATTAAAAAACATGAGTGTGAATTATCAGGATAACCTTTTAAAAAATTACACAGAAAGTTAGATAATTAATAAATCATCCTAAACGTTAGGGGCGTAGCGAATGTATATAATATAATTAAAAAAGTGATACACTCCACATAAGTTTAAGCTTTAATGTGAAATGATCATTAGACGTTGTATTAGAGCTTAGGAGTCAGAGCAGCATTGCATATGATTCCTCACGACCACCCATTTAAGGAAACTTACACGTTTGATGCTAAACAATAAAGAAATCAGTCTAAGACCTTAGGGGTGCGTGCTGGAAGTATAATACATAAAGTTAAGAAAAAAAAAATGAGACACTCTAACAGACATAAGTGATCATTTTGTACAAACGCAAACATCAATTTATTCATTTTAGGATCCTTAATTTTATTTTTTTGGGAAAAGCAGATACTTAACGTCTATGCTCCCAAGTTCGACACGGGCGGGAAATTCTGGCCCGTAGTGCACGACGCGACTATATTTTCGCTAGTATTAATGCACGTCATCGCCGTCGGGATTTTCGGCCTGAAGAAAGTGCCCTTAGCTTCGAGCCTTACGATTCCACTCCCAATTCTCACCCTAATATTCAACAGTTACTGCCGAAGGCGATTCTTACCTACTTTCAAAGGTTATCCGGCCGAGGTAAGTAAAAACAAAGAGTCGACTTTTCAATCCTAAATAAGAATCGTCGAAATGAATATTTTCAATCGTTTTTTTTTCTTTTTCCGTCATTACAGTGCATGATAAATAAAGATAGGTTCGACCAGAACGATCCCGGGATTTCGTCCTTTTACGAGAGGCTTTCGAATGGCTATCGAGATCCCGCGATGGGGCCCGTCGGATACTCGCGGGCTATCGGGGAAAGTAGTACATCCCCTCTACTCTATGGTAATATGGTTTGAATTAAAAAAAAAAAAATTCTTGCATGAGATTTAATCTGAGTATGAAAAAAAATTTAGTGGGCTATATAGCATTGGAACATATGGGAGTTTGTATTAATTGGGATTATTGTTATCATTATATGTAAAGTGTAGTATTCACCATTCCAAGTCAATTAGTTTGAGAAAGACCATTGATTTATATTTATCTTCTTGCATGTTACGTTTAGTTTGAGAGAGACCATTGGTTTTGTCTGAGTCCTCCACGTGGAGCGATTGCGATGAATAATCGTCTCTTTGTTTAGTAGTGTTTGTCTTGTAATATGATATTCATTAGTGGCGAGGGACGTCATTATTTGGTAATAGATTTCACGGTTGAAATAATAATTTACTATTTGGAAAAAAATCAGTCTATTGGTCTTAGCCTTTGGTTAAAAGTTTTCACAGCTTCGATGAGATTAAGGACCATCATGACAAAGGAAACAATGTATGTTTTTGGCACGATTAGGAACTACTAATCTGTCTTTTTTTTTTTTTTTTTGAAGTATATCTGATATTACTGCCATTGTTCTGCCAGTTAACATCATTAACAATAGCGTTATTTAATTCTATCACAAAATCCTTCGTAAAAATCGATTTCCACGACTTCAACGAATATCAAGTGATTAAAAGACGAAAATTTGGTTTTTGTTTGATTAATTACAATATTAGAGGTTCACACTGATTAACTAACTCTATTCTTTCTTTTTTTCATCTTTCATTATGGTATTTCTGACGTTGAAATGATCGAAATAATACAAACTCAAGGTCATTGCCATTGGCTGAGAGGTATAACGTCACATTCACCTTCTTGGCCTAGAAATTTATCTTTGGATCATTCCTTTTTAATTCTACTTTCCTTTCACATTGTACATGCAATGCGAAAGGACAAGAATTAAGATACAAGAAATCCTTTTCCAAACTTGATGATTTCTAAGTTTTCCCAACTCAAACTCTCATAAATTTTATTTTATTTTATATTTTTATTTTTGGCCAATTCAGCGTACATAATACAGAACGTCAAATAGTGGAGCTTGTTAGAACGATACGTAAAAAGTTAAGAAAATTTGTGATGTGTGTAAGTCGTGATCGTCCTATAATCACAATGAACTCTAAATTCACGTTAAATTAAACATAATTTGAGGATTTTAATAATGGTATGTTGGCATGTTTCGCCGGAAAAAAAGATACATATAGTATAGTAAGTAAATTTCCCCAATTTAATTTAGTGTTAATTAAGTTTCATGTCCTAAAAGATGTTTTAAGTTAGGTTTAAGGTCTCTGTCAGAAAATTTGTAGGGTTAAGGACCCGATTTTTGTAAAATTTAGAGATAAGAACAAAAAACTTATGCAAGTGTTATACAATGTATATGAACTGGTATCGGACTATCGTTTTGTGTTATTACAGAACAATGAAGTGGTACTGCAGGTCCATGAAGTGGTACTACAGGTCCATGAAGTGGTACTAAAAAACACTTAAGTGTATCGGGTACTTAAAACAAAATTTTCTGTCAGGAACTTGAAACCTAAATGAAACTTATGTTGGGACATGACATCAAATTGCCCCAATTTAGTCCCCTCTCTCTCTCTCCCTCTCTCTCTCTCTCTCAAGTTACAAGCAAACACCTAGACAAGGTGTAAATAGAATTCAAACAAAAGACCATTTCAACTCTTAAAAATTCTATCTATATAAAGCTAACCCAATGTGTTCAACGTCTCATAGACACAGACCAACACAACACTCTACTCGACTAAACAAAGAAACACACACACACGCACAAATGGCTCGAAAAAGAAAGGGTTTTTATGATCAAATTGATCTCCTCAATCACCACGGCCATAAGTCAAACACCCCTCGGAAAGAAACCTCCCACCATTCACTCGACGAAGCATCGCAGGGCGGCGGCGTTCGAAGATCGAGGAAGAGATTCGTCGGCGTCAGGCAAAGGCCGTCGGGCCGTTGGGTGGCTGAGATTAAGGACACGATACAGAAGATTAGGGTTTGGTTGGGCACCTTCGACACCGCCGAGGAGGCGGCGAGGGCCTACGACGAGGCCGCCTGTCTCCTCCGTGGGTCAAAGACGAGGACCAATTTCTGGCCGCCGTCGGCCAACGTTGGTGATAATGTTCCTTCGGTCCTTCCTTCGAAGATCACAAACCTATTGATAAGCAGAATTAAGAAGGCAAGGAACAGTAGTAATTCCCCAACTGATGCTGATAAGGATAATCGCGACTGTGATTCTAATCAGAATGAAGATAATGATTTTGGGTGTTTCCTCACCGACCCATATGAGTTCTACGGAGAGGAGAGAAGTGGTTCGATCGATGAAGATTGCTACAAAGTTCAGCCTTTTGAACAGTCGTCGACTTCACAGTGTAATGATAAAGAGTGTGGCGAAGATGGTCTGCAAATGGAGAGTGATCCAATGGCAGATCAAACAGCCTTGGAAGATTTCCATTTTCTCGAAGAAATCGGTTCGAATAATAATGTAATGGGCTACTCGCCTTTCGAAATTGCTGCCGAGATGTCGAGGCCTATAGTTCAAGAGGACGAAGAGGCTATGATGGTATGCGAAGAAGATGTGAGGAGGATGAGCTATGAGAGGAAGTTTTCTGCTTCGTTATATGCTGTAAATGGGATAAACGAGTATCTGAGGTTGAAGCTCGGAAATAGAATCGATAGGTCTGCCGCCGATCAGATTTCGAGGCTGAGAAATGCGTGTAGGAATACAACTACTAATAGCCAAGAATGCGAGGTTATGGTAATGAAGAACGATGTTAAGGATGTTGATGTAGAGATAAGGGATGAGAATGATGAACTGGGAATGTGGGGATCTCTTGATCTTGCGCCCATATGTTTTGTTCAATAAAGATTTGATGTATCTTTTTTTTTTTTTAAATTTGTGATGTTGCTATGTAAACATCCAGTTTTCTCTTTTGTAGATTGCTTGCTTCCTTATAGTTGCAAAATATGCTATCTTTATAGAAAGAATTTGGCTTTGTCTGAAGATCAAATTGTATGGTTTTCACCAAAAATCCAGAAAACAAAAAGCTTCTGCAGCCCACAAGAATTTAAGGGTAGTGATTTACCATTATTATGATAATTAAAAAGCAACAAATATTTTCATCACAAGACAGGAAAAATTCGGATAACTAAACATCATTTATACAGAAATACAGCCAAACCTAGCAAGGTACAACAGCACAATGTAGGAACATTAATAACCATCTTCAACTGATATGCTTAACCATCAGTTTTTCTTTCAGACCAACAACCTCTTTGGGGGTACTAAGGTACTAAGAGAAACATAAGCCTCGAGTTGAGTTATAGATTTAGAACATGTCAGATTTTCTGCTGATGCAAAGACAGTAGTGACCTTAGATCTTCAGCCATTTGGAGCAAGTTATATATAGTTGAGTATCATATCAGCTTTTCAAATTCAAACTGATATCTGAATTCAGAGTACCCGAAGCTGAGCAAGAAACGCAGCAGAAAGCTCGAGAAAGAGAAACTGAGGGCCCTGAACTCGCTGGATATCAAGAAGATACTTGTCTTCACGCGTTTTGTATAGCTGAGGCAATTACAAGAACAAATATCACCCAAAAAGAAAATAAATCTAAAAAATTCATTCTTTATGCAGAGGCATCGAATCCTAACGCGCGGACCATATCCGTCCCATAAGGCACTATGATTAATCGGTAACAAGGTAAGCTATGGCGACATTACTAATACTTCATATTTTCTGTTGAGATTTTGTGTTAAGAGACAAAACATGTAGTTTTAAGTGTTAGTTAAGACGGGACCAGGCATAAATGAGTAAAGGTAAAGATGAATTGAGGAGGGGATACGAGTAACTAACCTGCATTTCAAACTTCACCACTTGCTGTGGTTGAACATTTCCATCATTCTCGATAATTCCAGATTCATCTGCGAAATAATTATGATCGAGCATAGAATTGCTGAAGGGTCCATCTCCTAGACTCCCACGAATCCACCTGCACTTCATGTTATATTGCCCAATCTTTTTCCAGTTAACATTCAGTTCTTGAAGCGCTTTGAGGACTTCCGACATTATCTCACGAGGATGGGCTCGAGACTATTCACAGCAAGTGGTCATAATTATAATATACTAAAAACTGATTTTATGGGAAGAACTATCGAATTATATTTAGTGGTGGCTCTTTATCATGCGTTTTGTTGCCTAACCTGTAGTCCAAGAGACCATTTTTTCTCAACCGGAGACTGTCTTCCACCAAATTGCTGAAAATCAATGGCTCCGGGAAACCTAGGAGAAGTTAAGGTCTCACTTGGATTGGTATGATTATTGCCGGACTCCTACATAGAGATAAAAACTGATTCAAATACGTTGGCAAATATCGAAACAATAGATACATCAGGTCCAACAAGGGCAATGCAATTTGAACGAAATAGATTAGAAAGAAGAAATATTGGAGATTTGAGATCATTTTGGAAGACAAGGGGGAGAGCACCGATTAATATCCGCATATGTGCGTGAAGATGCATACCATGGTCTCAAGAAACTCAGCTCCAAGGTAACCACCAGAAACACGGAACCTATTGTCTAGCAGCAGATAGTAAGTGACAGTCCCCTGAAAACACAGCCATAAAAATGAGAATTATTTTTTGTAAGAAATAATTTAATACATGATACGATATTCACCTCATTCTGAACCCTGTTTCGAAGAGAATCAACGAGGGCACTTCGGTCAAATCTCATCTTAACCACTTCTTGAAGGATCTCTTCATCGATCTGCACGTGACAGGAATCATGCTCATCGTGTCACTCATTAATGAACACTCCAACTTCTGATATATCACAGCAGCCAGTGTGTACGAGGATAGTTCACAGCAGATTCTATCTACAAACCTTTTTAGCTTGCTGTGTTGTATCTGGCGGTGGCACAGCCAAATAACGAGGCAGACGAGCTTGGAACCAAGGGTGTGAACGCAACTCGGGAATAGTTATTCGCTTCATAGGCTCAACTACAAGCATTCTTGGGATCAAATCTCTTGCACTGGCAGATAGATGACTTGGAAGTGTATATATTCCACTCTGTGCACAAAATTTCAATTGCATGGTAATGGATACCGTCAATACAATTATTAACTTTAAATTAACACATAAAGGTTAAAAAAACGAACCTTAATCTTTTTGAAAAGATTAGGAATGTTTTCATCGTCAAAAGGAAGAGTCCCACAGAGAAGTGCATAAAGAATAACACCGCAGCTCCATACATCTACTTCCGGCCCAGCATAAAATTTTCCAGATATGACCTATGGATCATTAGATGCATCTTAGAAGTCAAAACATTACAGCTAATATCCACCTTACTTTTTGCAGTTCCTTGCAAATATCACAAAAATCTAGGCTCGTGATCGGTGATGGCAATTGTAATTCCTAATTAGTACCTCTGGTGCAGCATAATTTGGACTACCACAACTAGTCTTGAGAAAATGACCGTCACGCATGATGTTACTCAATCCAAAGTCAGCAATCTTCACATTGCTTTTGGAGTCCAAAAGCAAGTTCTCAGGCTTCAAATCTCTATGAACCACCATATTCCTATGACAATACTCAACTCCAGATATTATCTGCCATCATCATCACAGAGTTTGATTTCTACATCATTAAGCACACACAAAACTTTACAAGCTCTAATAAACTATAACGTATACTTACCTGCTGAAAGAAGCCACGTGCTTCATCCTCATCTAGCTTACCTTTCTCCACGATGTAATCAAACAATTCACCCGATCTCACATATTCCATCACGACATATATGTCGGACTGTGTCTCCACAACCTCATACAGACGAATGATGTGGGGATGCATAAATAATCTCAAGATTTTAATTTCTCTTTTAACTGCATGAAGATTGACAAATACATTCAGATGAATCTAAACTCAGCACAAGATGTTATTCACAGGCCACATAAAAGCATCATTTCAGATTACAAGAATTAACAAAAGAAAAAGCACATTCTTAATTCATACTGGTGCGTGGTGATTGGTGACTTTTGCTGTGATGACATAAATTTTTGTCTTAAAAACAAAACAAAGAAACAAAGAAATCTGAGTAACTAGCCATTGTGCATTTTAACAAACCCTTTTCCTCCATGTCCATATTCTTTATCTTCTTGCGGTTGAGGATCTTGACAGCCACTTTATGCCCTGTCAATGTGTGTTCAGCGATTTTAACTTTACCAAAAGAACCGATACCAAGAGTCTTTCCGAGCTTATAATTCCGCAAGAAAGACTCCATGCTATTCCCACCTTGGATTAGTCCATCCATATTCCTAAGTATATGCCAAAACTGAGAGCATTATTACAATGAACCATTATAAGATACACAAATGTTTGAGTTCATTCACTGATAAACTACAAACAACCCGATCATTTGTCAACTAGATCTGTTTGTATAGAAAGAAACTCCAGCACGTTATGCTCATTTTTTTTTATAACAAGGCTCCATTAGGGAAGTGGTTTCCCGTAATATGCTTTCCCCGTTACTTTCCTCAGAACAACTTTCCAAACCAAAGCCAAATGGAGCCCCATATGTCATATGAGTATAATTCCCCGATTTTCTAGTATGAGATATGCAGACATTGCAAAGCTAACTCAAAAAAACGTGAACAAATTCGAAAAATAATCCTCGACGAGCATAGTAACCAAATTCACAAAACTATCCTAACTGCAAATATAACTGAATCACGAACCTCCTATAGTCCTATTCCACCCATCGATGACGAAAAGATTCACAAATGAAAAACCTACTAATATGTAAATCCCCCCGAGAAACAACAGATCTATAGAAACCCAAAACATCAAAGCCAAAACAATATAAGGTTGATAAAGGTAACTGGTTCTTACTTCTAAAAATCGATAAACCCATACATAGGCAGAATCAATATAACTTACACTTGTGCAAAACGACGCAGGGCTCCAAACAATACTACACACCGCCAACGTAAGCGCAAGTAAAAGGGAAAGAAAGAAACAACTAACTTAATTCAAATTGAAACGTATCGGATTCTGCGATGGAAACGTTTACGGGCAATTGACGAACGAACTCCTTCGTCACGTTGAGGAGTTCGATAGTGACGCCTGATGAGTGATGATTGACGAAAGGGAGCTCCTTGATTCCTCCTTGAATTAGTTCAATTTGTTATGTATTTTAATAGAAGAAAGTTTCGGCCCACTATTCTTATTGGACTTCTATTTAGAGATGGGCTTTTCAAGGCTAACCCAAGACTTCAAAAGGTCATCATTTTCCATTATTAATAAACTAGTATGACACCCAGTGCAGTGCCAGCCAGTGCAAATATATCAAGTTATTTTATTCTTTTGCATTTTTTTTATTAATAAAGTAGTTAAAAAATTAAATTAACATGCATTTAGCAAATTGGACCCACTGATATGTATGTCTAGCTCCGCCACATGTGAATTCAATCTCATTTGGATTGCTTGACTTTGTGTGTGGACTTGATATAAAGCATACATGTCAGGAAGATTAGTACAGCTGAAAGGTAAATAATAGATGATTGAAATTTAAATTTGATGGTTGAAATTTAAATTTGATTCATGTTGAATTTATTTGGAAGATCGAAACTACGATGATATTCTATGGAAATATCTCCCCACATGAAAAAAGAATAAATATGTTGTGACCTGGACTTAGAAAAGATTTTAGGGACCAATTGGAACCGAATAAACTAGAACTTGAAGTCAAGACTATTGCAGGGACCAAATCGAACTTTAAAAAGTCGACTGGGTCCAATTGAACTTAAAATAAACGTAATGGTATGATCGTAGTTTTCAGTCTCTACACGAACCCTAATTGGTCGAATCCCTATAATAAGCGAAAAAATCAGTGACGGAAATGCAATGCGCCGTAGGCCGAGCGCTTTACCTCGCGAAAGAAGTGGTAGCGTGGTATTCCACAGAGAAAGGGGTGGCGCACTTTAGTGTGATCGGCGCACATTAAAAAATCTCAGGGGCTCCTTGGCCGCTTTTCTGCTCAAGTTTTCTGCAGCTAAAAGCGAGGGGTTTGCCCTATATCATCATCTTCATTGTTTTCTCTATTATGTTTTCTTTTTGTGGGACTTGAATTTCTTAGCTTGGTAGCGTGAAAGATTAGATCTTTATGCCTAAAAGATCAGATTTTTACTCATTTGTTATGAAGCTCATGCAGAGTTTAGGCTGCATTTAGTTGTCAATGTGAGAAAAAGATCTATTAAAAAGCCGGTGTTAAAAGAGTAATCTTGATATAGTTTATATCTTGTTCACTTGTCAATATAAAACTAATAGCACGTTTAATAAAGTTATTAATTTCCAATTTTGCCCATACATTAGTTTATAACTAAATAATTATTAATAAATATAGAAAAATATAAGATATGGATGTCATTTTAATACTTACGAAACGAAGAATAAATTGGATATATTTGTTTATTTTTATCATATTAATCACGTTAGATAATGATAATTTTATAGTATGGTGGAAAAGGGTATTCTTGTCCTTTTACTATTAATAGGGGCTGGATAAACAATATTGGCCCAATACTTGAGTTAATTTATCTCGTACTGCTAAGATTATTACACTGGGCTTGATTATTTAACGGGCTTACTATCTTCGCAACTAAACAACATTATACCATATTATTTGATCTTATCTTGATATATCCTACTTCCTCCGTCCCATTTAATTCTTCCCGAAGATTAGTGGGCACGGAGATTAAGAAATCACATTATTTTAATATTATAGTACACCTTTTGAGGTATGAGAGAGAAAAGTTATTAGTAGACACGCAAATCGAGAAGACTTTTTCTAATATTAATGGTGTAATTAGTTTAATTAATGGGATAATTTTTTACCAAAATGGAAATGGGAAGAATTATGTGGGACGCTCGAAATAGAAAGATGGGAAGAAATAAGTGGGACGGAGGAAGTATAAAGTAAACGGGGCCCTTTTACAATTGGGTATGTTTTAAGATTTGTTCTTTTTTTTTTTTTCTACTATGAGGATATAGCTCGAACAAAATTGATTGGATGTATATACAGTGTAAAATAAGATCTACATGTCAAAAAATACAGACAAAATCTGCACTATGAAGTTAGCACATAGACTAAGGTTGTCACTTAGAGATTTCAGGAGTTGATCATGTCCTCAATTGTTTCCAAACTCTGAATCTGTAGACAAAACAAAAGTGAGAAAACCCCATCAGGGTTTTGAACTTAGTGTTAATCTCTTTATGATTGAGTATGAACATTATTACCATTGGAAAATTTTGCTATCAATGAGACACTTGACAAAGTTGGCCATATTTCCCTTAAACCATGTTTTGAGACTGATACATCAATGGCCCCGAGAAAGCAGCAAACGTTCGTGTCCTCCTTTTCCCAGTATAATCCTATCGAAATTCAAGACACATGTTCATGTGAGTTCAGTCACATAAGGAAAGTATATGTGTATGTATAGATGAGCGAGTGAGTGAGCAACGGCTTTACCACGGTTAATTCTCTAGGCTCGTACGTATCTGAAACGTCAAAAGATTCGTGTCGTCGATGCAAATGTGACTGTTGCTTCGCGGAAAAATTTTCACTTTCTGAGTTTTGATGATCGTGAGAATTTGTGGATAAGACATTAGATCTCTGTTTATTGGCCCATGCAAAGTTAGCTGAACGAACGCTGCACCCTCGAGATTCTTGCGAAAACTGCGATGCTTCAGACATTGCGTCGAAGGATTGGTTCGACAGTGTCCTAACGTGGTTTGTGGGGACCACTCTCGACAAGCCTTTGGATTCTTGCAAGTTCTTGCGCGCCCGCCTTAGGTTTCTCAGACCTGCTTCTTCCTTCTTTCTGAGGTAAGAAAAAAAAGGTGACAAATTCGAAGTCAAGATTCGTTTTTTTTCTTCTCTTTTTGCAGTTACTCTAACCTTTTAGCTTCATGGCGCAGCTTAGCGTCCAACTCCTTGCTCGGCGGGTACTTTGGCAAGCTCGAAGGATCGCACGCAAATGGCTCTGTGGCAAAATACTAACAATAAAGAACGAGACGACGTTAGCTAACAAACTCCACGCGGGCCCACGTCATCCAACTGTCAGAAACGAGCCTCACCTGAGATTGAAGAGCAGAGGAAGCAGTTCCACGTTGCTTAGGCTCGACTGAGAGGAGCTTTTCTAATAGGCCAACCGCACTTTCAGGTAAATCTTCGCATCTCTCGTGAATCTTTCTTTCGTAAGGCTGCTGAGGTTTGCACATATTCGCTAAGGGAAGCTTCGACTTCTTCCAGTATTTTTCCGAAGGAGAACCACACAGTCTGAATATTTTATGCAGCTGCTCGACCTACATAATGAAATTCAATTAGAATCTCAGGATTATTATCCTAATAACCAACAGTTAGCAGTTTCTGACCTCAGTTCTTCCCCTGAGGAGTGGCCGTCCAAGGAAAAGCTCAGCGAAAACGCAGCCCACGCTCCACAAATCCACTGCGCCGTCATAACGGGTCGAGCCCATGAGAAGCTCGGGCGGGCGGTACCATAAAGTCACGACCCGACTCGTCAATGGCTCCTTGTTCTTGGGCTGCGTGAAATTAGCGAGCCCAAAATCTCCTATTTTGAGTACACCTTCGTTGCTGACTAATATGTTTGAGGACTTAATGTCTCTATGCAGTATGCCCCTCGAATGGCAGTGCTCTATCCCACTTAGAAGCTGCTGTGTATAGCATTTGATCTATACAGTGAAAATGCTTATGAGATAACTGTCGAAGAAACGAACTCGATCGGCTCAGGAAGCTCGGGATTTGAACCTGAGATTCTGTGAATTCTACGTCGGTTCGAGATAATAAGCCAGAGAGGTCGTGCTCCATGTACTGAAATACGAGGTATAAGGTGCAAGAAACGCGAGATGTAATGATTCCCTCGAGCTTCATGATGTTTGGGTGGTCGAGCCTGCGGAGAATCACGATTTCTCGGGCCATGAATCGCACGCTCTCGGGATGGAAATTGTCGAATCGGGCCTTCTTTAGGGCTAAGATCTTCCCCGTAATCAGGTTTCGTGCGCGGTAAACGTTGCTGTATGTGCCTTGTCCTATCTTTCGGACATGGAATTCAAGAATCTTTGTAAGACTTTTTTCTCTCAGGTTTTTTTTTCAAACACGTGAGAAATCACAGACGAGACCTGGGAAATTGTATCATGGGCTGTACCTTATCTAATCGCTCGAACATGTCAGAGCTCATCGGCAGCCACCCCTCCACCGCCTCGCCGGCGACCGAAGAGAGCCACGCCGGCCATCCCGCCGCCACGTGCTCGGCCTCCGTCATCCTCCCAAACCCGTAGCTGAAGGCGGCCCTCTTCAAATTGCCAGAGTAATTCTCAAACCAACGGCTTTTCCCAGTGGTTTCTTCAGGCGATTCCTTGTCGGAGGGTTCCTCCTTTATCTCCTCCACCGCCGAGAAGGAAGATTGGGAGTGCGACGGTGGCCTTTTGACACGACCCGCTTTCGCCGGCGAGCGTTTGGACTTTTTGTTCGTGGAGTTTATGCAGCCCATTGTTTCGTTTCTTTTCTTTTCTTCTCTTTTTTCTTGGGTAGGTTCGATGAAGAATCCGATGGCACGCCGAGGGAGCCCGACCCGACCCGATCTGACCCCGACGAGCGATCGTTTATTGTTTGTAACTTTCTCAGGAGAAATTTGGTAGTGGAGAGAGAAAGGAGACGACAAAGGGTGATTTTTCCCGTCAAAATAAAAAAAGCCATTTCATAGAGTTGAGTGCTTATATTTTGGGCTTAGTTGGGCTAATAGATGAGATAAATGGGCTTTTAAGCCCAGAAAGCGTTGTGGAATATACACAACACAATTTTGGGAAATTCCACGTAGGACGAAGCTGCACCGCAGCCTAACACGTGGCAGAAGACGAACCTCTAAGCAAATCTTAACATCGTGGATTCCACTCGAGCCATTCAAAAAGCTTGGAAATATTGCCAGATTCTTTCTTTTTCCTCGTAAATTTGATCGGAGTTTTTCGATTTTTTGGTTCTTTGCTTTGGAGAAGATTTTACATGGCAGGTGCCATTGCAGCACCCAAGTGCTCTCCGCTTTGTTCGTCTAGGGAGCTAAGCTCGATTTTTCTACGTGGGCAGCCATTGAAGGACTCTAGCAGCCTTCAGCTAAAGGCGAGAAGAAACAAGCTCAATAGCGAAAGAGGTTTGGTGTTTGCGGCGGCGAACGTCAGCGTCGAGCCTAGCGGCGGAGGAAGGTTCTACTTCAACTTCACGGGCTTCCCTTTTCCGCTGGGTCCTTTCCTCAATCGCCGTACGATTAGATATGAGGTTAGTCTTTGTTCTCAATTTCGAGGAATTATTTGATGCTGAAATTGATTTTTGGCCATCGTCCTCCTTTTGTTGTTTAGGCTGTCAAGGATAGTATATGGTTGTTCGAGCAAGAACAAGCTCTAGGGTTCAGCAGTGTTTCGACAAATATCAGAATGACAGTAATCAAGCTCAAATCTGGGGGATTGTGGGTTCATGCCCCAATAGCTCCGACCAAAGAGTGCATACAAGTAATCAACAAGCTATTCTTTTGTTTTTCGATTAGTTGATATTGTAACCTCAGATGAAAAAAATCGGAAAATTGCATGATTTTTACTTGGATTTCTTTCCTTTGTTAAAGCTTGTGAAAGAACTGGGCGCACCCGTGGAGTACATTGTCCTGCCTACGTTTGCGTACGAACATAAGATATTCGTCGGCCCATTTTCAAGAAAGTTTCCTAAAGCTCAGGTGTGGGTCGCGCCGAGGCAGTGGAGTTGGCCATTGAACCTTCCACTCGAGTTTTTCGGGATATTTAGGGCCAAGACTTTGATAGATGAGGACTCTTCAGCCCCTTGGGCTGATGATATTGAACAAAAAGTCTTGAGCTCACCTGAAGTTGGTATGTTCGACCCATCTTTCGAATCTATATAACTAGAACTCACAGTAGATGGGATTTTATCTGATCAGGCGTTTTTTGTTGGCTGAATTTATGCTGTAAGGGATTGGACCGTATGTTGAAGTGGCATTCTATCACAAGCGAACGAGGACTTTGCTAGTGACTGATGCTGTAATATACGTCCCAAGGCAACCGCCTGAATGTATCAGCAAGGAATCTTTACTGAATTCTGCCAAGAACGGTTTGGCCGTAAAGATTCTAAGTAAAGGAAGAGAAGTCCCCGATGAGCCTGTCGTTGACAACAGCTTTAATAGGAAAAAGGGTAACAGCGCTTGATCTTACATGTGTGTGTGTGCTGGTTTGTGTTGGTGCTTTGATACTCATCAAAATGTAAGCTAACTCTCTGTTTTTCTCATAGGATGGGAGAGAATGGTTCTTCAGATACTGTTCCTCGGCCCTTCGAATCTGTTGGAACCAAATTCGAGCTTCTCTCAAATGTCTCAAAAGCTGATCGTCTCGCCCATTGTGAAGACTCTAGTCTTCAGCAAAGTTCCCGAAAAGGTAACTTGGAGATTATAATCAAAGTAGAACATCGTAAAATCATCACACATTGAAAAAATACGATAAAATAGGAAGAAGGTTACTCCGATTGTCAGTTTTAGGCGTGTAGGAAAATGCATTTTTGATGCCCTTTTCGAATCTCTATCAACCTATATATTCAATTGAAAAAATAAGATAAGGTACGAGGTTACTTTGATTGTCAGTATTTAGACTTGATTTGTAGAAAGATGGCATCTTTGGTACTCATTTTTTTACATCTTTATCAACACACAAATTCACAGGTCAGAGATTGGATAGATAGGATTTCGAGGGACTGGAAATTCAAGAGGATAATCCCGGCTCATTTTGCAGCTCCGATAAATGCGAATAGGTCCGATTTCTTGGCAGCGTTTGCATTTTTGGACGATCTCTTGGGCGAACGCTATGCTACGAGGCCATCGTTATCTCTTCTATTCGCTTCCCTTCTCGGAAAAGCTGCGAGTTATTTCCCGCCAGACGATATGAGGACACTGTCTTCCCTTGACCAGTTTTTAGTGTCCGTCGGAGCTGTGAAGAAAACTGTTTCGGGCCGTAAACAGTGATATGGTAATAATATTACAATTAAGTAGAGTTTGGTAGGGGTATTATATGAAATGCAGCAAACACTGTTTTTGTAAAACTGATGCAGCCTTTTCTCATGTTCTTTCTCCCTTTCATCAGTTTTCCTTAGTTTGAAAGTATGTATCATTGTTATACTCCCCCAGCTTTTAATACAAGTCGCTTTAGAAAATTCTTTTTGTTTTTAAAAAGAAGTCGTTTTACATTTTTTAATAAAATATTAAATATTTTCCAATTTTATCCTTCTACCTTTAAATAAAATTACAAAATCTTAGCCAAAAGAACTATTAAATAGGGTCAAACAATTAAGTAAGGATATAACAGGTATTTACATTCATTTGGTAATATGTGTGCATTTTCCTTGAACTGACTTGTTTTCTAGAAACGGAGGGAGTTATTTTCTTTTCCTCATCTATTTCTTTACTCAATAAACACAAAAAAGCTAAGTGTCCTCTTCCTTCACTTTTTTTCCTTTTCCCAGCAAATTTCCTTAAACAAAAACAAATATAAATTATTCAGATTGACAGAACATGAAGGGAAAGCGAAAGTCTGACCATGTAAGAATTTTAGCCAAGAAATTCCAACACATAAATTCATACACGCGCTCTTTCACGTAGTAGTAGCAGTAGTTGCCACGCCAGCAGAAGCAAGCTTCTTTTTCTTCTTCTTCTTCCCAGCAGCAGCTGCTATGTGCTTTCGACCAGCAATATGGCTCTTAAACACAGTCTCGCTATTACAAACTATGTTGCAAACATCGCACACATGGACGTCCTCGGCCGGCGTCCCATTTTCCAACACCTTCCTTCTCTTCATCTCAAAATCCTCCATAGTCGCCGCCCTGCCTCTTTTCTTCGAACCCTTGGAGCTCGAAGCTCTAACTTTTCCCAACTGCGGTAATGGTCCAATGATGGGCTGTTCAGCCAAGGCTGACGATGAAGTAACAACAGCAGGTGCCACTTGAGGTCCAATGATTGCCCGGTCTGTGGGAGAAGCTTGCTCAGAAATGGGCAATGGATTGGAAGTAGCAGTTTTGGTAGGGGAAGGAGCAAAAGCAGTCGATGGTCCAATGATTGGCTGGTCTGTCGAGGATGATGTAGTAACAACAGTCGGAGGCACTTGAGGTTCAACGGTTGGCTTGTCCACGGGAGAAGTTGGGTGGGAAGACAGGTCGATATTGGAAGTAGCAATATTGGGTGGGGAAGGATGTCCTGGGATTGGCTGGTGTGTGGATTCCGACATAGAACCAGGCAAAGTTGCAATAATTGGCTTGTCTATGGGAGAAGCTGGATTGGAAGTAGCAACAGTGTGTGGGGAAGGATGTCCAGCGATTGGCTGGTCCGTCGACGATGATGTAGAAACAGACAAAGGCACTTGAGGTTCAATGATTGGCTTGTCTCCGGGAGAAGTTGGCGAGGTATTGGAAGTAGCAATAGCGGGTTGGGAAGGTTGTCTGGCTATTGGCTGGTCGGTCGATGCTGATACAGAAACAGGCAAAGGCGTGGGCGACGCTTGAGGTTCAATGGTTGGCTTGTCTTTCGGAGAAGTTGGACTGGAAGTAGCAATCTTGGGAGGGGAAGGAGCAAAACCAGGCGATGGTGCAGGAGGGGAAGCAGCACCAAACACGGGACGGGACACTTGCGGGCCAATGGCTGGTGTGGAAGTAGCAACTTTGGGAGGCAAGTGGGACGGTGAAGGCGCAGGTAATGGAGGTGGAGGAGGGTGGACGTCAACGATGGGTTGGAACTTCGTCCACTTTAACTTTCCGAGGTTTTTCTTGTGCTTTTTCCCCTGTATGTGGACGTCGAGGACGTCCTTGCTAGTGCAGTCGATGTTGCAGACATCGCACCATGCGTGTGGGACTGGAATCTTTGTCTTTTTCTTCTTCTTCTTCTTCTTCTTGGTTCCTTCCTTCTGGCTTGGGCTTACGGTGATTTGGGGGAGATTTACAGAAGGAGGAGCAGCTACGCTCTGCGAATGTCAAAGTGAATATGTGTGACTATCCATTCGATGAGATGTAAATAAGATCAAGGGTTCGAAAAACGAATCAACACAGAGAATTGTCTCTGAAAAAGAATCTGAAATACGACAAGAACGATCAACTGCTTGCCACAGAAGAGAAAAACCAGACACAAATGTTGAAACATACATACATACGAAGCAATATAGAATCTCCAGCAATAACACAGAAATCAAAATTCAGCTGTGTAACATATGGAGCATACTTCAATTCAATTCAAGCTCACTCTCATGTGCATTACCACACGGAGGAGCGGAACGAATCATTCTTTATCTTTAGCTCATGAAACAGCACAGAAATCCCAAAAAACACAGAGAACTTACTCACCCAAACACGATCAGATCTGCTACAGTATAATACTGGAGAGAAACACAAATAAAAAGAAGTTTTCAATACTTATTAAATCAAAACCGAAATAGGCTCACATTAACAGCAGCAGCATAATTGGATGCCCCAGGCACATAATGCCCAGCAGCAGGCGTCCAATTGGCAGATGGGTCGGCGTAATACGGAGCCGCTGCGTGAGGACCAGGGCTCACGAGGTGGAACGGCGCGTGCACACTCGCCGGAGGCGGCGCGTACGGATAGTGAACACTCGGATGCTGCGGATGAAATTGAGGAGCGAACACTGCGTTGTTGGGAATGGGATCGGCAGGCGCGGCGGCGTAGTATTGGTACGGATCGTAGGGAACGGAATGGGCGTCGTGTGGTTGAGGGTACAAATAAGGGTTAGGACTCGGATTCGGATATGGGTTCGGGGCGGGGTTCGGGTTCGACGGTGGGGCAGCTTGGGGCAAGTGGCTGCAGTCCATGGTGACTGACAAAATCACAGCAAATCGGCGGCGACGAACATCGAACTGATTTTTCTTCCTTGGAAGAAGATTACAATGAAATGAATATAGAAATGTGTAATTGCCTTTTGCTCCGGAATTTTGGTTTAATTATACTTTTATCCTTCCTATCTTTATTTATTTTCTTTTAACTTTCAACTACATCCTACAATTCAGTAATTTGCAGGGTTAACTACGTGTCAGACTCTGATAATATTTTTAACTAGCGTTCAGGCCCTAATAACGTTCCATTTAGCATTAAGTACATACTTTTCAAAACTCTTAGACAAAAATACCCAAACTATGCAATATGACATATATACCCTCTAACAGATGCGAAATTTACAAGCCTTCGCCATCGTTTTCTCCAACGAGCGATTTTTGCTGCAAGCTCGAATCCTCTTAAAAAAATCTTCAAGCTCAATTTGTATCGCTAATTTGCAGCTTAAATCGTCAGAAATCGTTGACATTGTAGCTGAAAATGATAAACATGAGATTGAAAAAAAATCTCAAAAAATATATGGAAGCTAATTACAGAAAAAAACCGATATACACAAATAACAGAAATTGTTGAGATTGTAGCTGAAAAATCAAAGTTTATGACCTAATATTGTTAATTTGATCGTGGGTATGATTTGTATATCTAATTTGCAGCATCGTCAGAAATAGCGAATATAACAAAAAATAACAAACGCCTTATAGATAATAACAAATGCTGACTTAGAAGTAACACATCGCTCAAAGGTAATAACGACTTGTTTGTCGTAAATAACACATTCTGTATACAAGTAATGGATCGAAATGAATAAAACGAAAATGCCAAACGACACTAAAAAACAGATGAAAACTGCATAAATCTCCGCGTTATGGACTCAATAAGGTAAAAGGCCTCAATTTCTCATGGGTACCTCGAATTTATACCGATTAGTTGCAAGAAACGGATATTATATTTTCCCCAAATCGTGTAAATACTTATAACATAGCAAAAAATAACAAATGTCTTATGGTTAATAACAAATGTTGACTTAGAAGTAACACGTCGCTGAAAGTCAATAACGCCTTGTTTGTCGTAAATAACACATTATGTATACAAGTAATGGATCGAAATGAATAAAACGAAAATCACAAACGACACTAAAAAACAGATGAAAACTGCATAAATCTCGGCTTTATTGACTTAATAAGGTAAAATAGACCTCAATTTCTCATGGGTACCTCGAATTTATACCGATTAGTAAACGGATATTATATTTTCCCTAAATTGTGTAAAAAGAAATACTTCTAACATAGCAAAAAATAACAAATGTCTTATGGATAATAACAAATGTTGACTCATAAGTAACACATCACTGAAAGTTAATAACGCCTTGTTTGTCGTCAATAACACATTCTGTATACAAGTAATGGACCGAACGGAATAAAATGTAAAGTGCATAAATCTCAGCGTTTGTGACTGAATAAAGTCTGTTAAATTTCAGATGCGTCTTACTAATAAAGACGAATTTTTTATGTATCGGATGAATTCGTGCTTCCACCCCTAAATCAAAAATTTCGTTCAGAAACCGATTCAATATCGACTTCAACGGCCGAACAAGGTAAAAACGACTGAATAAGATAAAATCAAATCAAACAAGTCTTAATATTAAAAGAAAAAAGTAAGTCGTTAACCATGAAATTGAGAAAATTTAGCTTTCTCTAAGACTAAAACATTTTTTAAGTGAGTAACAATTTACCCAACAAATATAACGCATATACATGTAAAAAAACACTTCATTGAGAATATTCTAGAAGGTTCTGAACCGTCAGAGAATTTAACAGAATTGTCAGAGAATATTAACAGGACTTTCTCAAAATTGTACTATATTAATTGGAAATAATAACGCATATTAGGTAAAAAAAAACAACACGAACTCAACTAATAACACATTCATCAATACTGATACCTCATAAATGTTGTTCAGTACCATGTCAATAATTCGATTAATTCATACAAAAATACACTTTTATTTTGGATGTTTAATATGTATGTTCATGTAAGACACATTAGGCGAAATTTGATGTCAATAGACGAATATTGATCTCCATAGATATATAAACATATAGTCCTCCATTGCAAAACACAGACTGTCACCTCTTTCAAACAAAACATTATGAATTACACCACGAACATGTTCAAACGTCAACATTAAAGTACTAATAACATTTATAGACTGCAAACACAAAATACAAAGTTCAAAACCCTAATTCCGAGGCCCGAAACCCTAAACACAAAACCCTAAATCCCGAACCCCAAAATTTTTTTAGGTTGTATCTTATACTGCACAAGTCGTGGATCGTTCTCCCAAAATTTCAAGTCGTAAACCCTTAATCTTAACCTCGAACCCGTAAGTCATAAACCCCAAAAACTACCCAATAACCCTAGCGCATAAACGATAATAAATTATCCAGAAACCCTAGTGCATAGACGGCAATTTTATAACAAATAACACTCTATTAGTAACAATTAAACCCTTACGGGTACCACATTAAACTGTACAGAAATTTTTTTAATATCCCGCCACCGTCGTGCTCATGAATCCGCAACAGAAAAATCAATATTAATTTGTAAATGGGTTTAACCAAGGCAACTATCGATATTATTAAATGTCATAAACCCAAATCAAAGAAATTTCTAAGATTGCAGTTGCTATGACCGGATATGTTGAAATTATCGTCAATTTCATATGGATGTTGATAAGTTTCACAAAAATAACAAATGTCTTCAGGATAATAACAAACGTTGACTCAGAAATAACGCACCACTGAAAAGTAATAACGCATTGTTTGTCGTAAATAACACATTCTGTATACAATATGGATTGGGATAAAAAGAACGAAAAACACAAACGACACTAAAAACATATGAAAACTGCATAAATCACGTCGTTATTGACTCGATAAGGTAAAATAGACCTCAATTTCTCATGGGTACCTCGAATTTATACCGATTAGTTGCAAGAAATGGATATTATATTTTCCCTAAATCGTGTAAAAATGAAATACTTATAACATAGCAAAAAATAATAAATGTTTTATTGTTAATAACAAACGTTGACTTAGAAGTAACACGTCACTGAAAGGTAATAACACCTTGTTTGTCGTAAATAACACATTCTGTATACAACCAATGGATCGGGAGAAAAAGAACGAAAATCGCAAACGACACTAAAAAACAGATGAAAACTGCATAAATCACGTCGTTGTTGACTCAATAAGGTAAAATAGACCTCAATTTCTCATGAGTACCTCGAATTTATGTCGAAATCTAGATTCGATTTACCATTATGTTTTCAAATTTGCACCATAATTAGACAAGCAAATTCTACCTCGTGCATCGTCTATATCATAATGAATCCAACATGACATGTCGAATCGTTCGGATGGGTCAATCGAATTTTTTTTCTGCTCGATTCGGTGTAAGAAAAATGACTTCGAAAAAAATTCTGTTGATAACTTTTTGCAATAGCAAAGTAACAGAATATTATTATAAAATAACGTTTCTATTTTCTAAAATAACAATATGCTGTAACTGTGTAACATAAACTGAAGTAGAAGTACCGCTTCATATTTAGACCCAAAAGCACGTCATGAGTTTCGCTGGAAAAAATAGAGCAAAGGGTATTTTCGTCAAATTCTATTTTTGGGTCATTTACTCGAATTTACAAAAAGTAGGTCCCTTAAACTTATTCAATTTCTGACAGAGTCTGACATTTAAATAGAAATATTAGGGAGGCCAGAACAGAAATCTTCCCTTTTTTTACACATAATCAATATGTAAAATTAAATTTTCATCTGTTACAATGTATATATCTCTATAATTGTATTAAGGGTGTGGTGACTATTAACTGCTAATTTGGTCTGTAAAATATTTACAAAACCTATCTATTTCTAATTTTAATTAAATAATTATCACATTTAACTCCTCAATTTTTAGTTATTATACTTATACCCATAATCATTTCCTTTTATATATATAAAATTATATTTCATCTACTAAACATAAATTATAAATTTCAGAACTGAAATTAAAACAATTATATTTACTCACACGCATAGAGTGTGCAGATCGTACTAGTATAATATATTAGAACGGACGCAATATATATATATATAGAAATACCAACTAATTACTTGCGTGATAAAAGCCGAATTATACAAAAATATATTATCTATTTATAAAATATATTACGAAAACTAACCAACGGGGGTTGGTCCAAGTGGTAAGCGGCTTGGTATCGCTTAAGCAAGGTCTCGAGTTCGAATCCTTGTGTCAGCAGCACCCCCTTTGGGAGCCTCACCTGCCGTTACCAGGTACGACGGGAGAAACGGATTAGTCGGGGCAACCCGGAACCGGTCGGGTCCGAAAAAAAAAATATTACGAAAACTAAGCCCCTTGGGCCTTGGGTGCTTATATTATATTCAAACTTTTTAATTGCGGTTTTGATAGCTAAAATTTTTAAAATCATTTGTTTCTATAAAGCCACGCGCTTATTAAGCGTGAGTATGGCTATAAAGTGTCTTTTTTTGACCAGTCAATTTAAAATAAAATAAATAATAAAATTGAAAAAAGAATACACTCCTTTAATTACTATTATTAGTTAACTATCATTTTAGTTATGTACTATTATAGCTTTAAATTTTAATTATATATAATATCATACTATATAAATATGTAAATAAAAATAAATTTTATCTTCTATTTTATTAAGTGTGAGGGGTGAATTAAATAATAAATTAAAAACAACCCACCACATGTAATTACCATTTTTAGCTTATTACTATTTTTTTTTTGGGAAAAGGACTAATTAGATTAAGCATCAACTCCATGTACAGAGATTCTATGTTGTCATACTTTGCTCACTTCCCAAGCAGTAACTCCTAATTTAAAGTATCAAACAAACTATTCCTATTTAGCCGTGTATTGAATTTGCTGCACACCCGAAGTCTGTTCCTCATCTCCTTCTGTAGCCTATGGAAAAGTATTTCAGTAGTCATGCTTGACCCATTGTGCTCACGTGCGTTCCTCTCCCTCCATATATGATAATACCAGACCTGCCATAATCATTACCACCATTCTGTTCTTCGCACTCTTGCCGTTCCCAATTTTAATCATCCATTTACACCATTGCTGAAATACCTCTGGGATTTGAATGCCGTCCAGCCACAGTGAGACATGCATAAGCAAGTCCCGACTATAAGTGCATTCAAAATAAAGATGCCTTAATGATTCATCTGCTTCCTGACACAATGAGCAAGAGCTACAACTTGCAATGCCCCATTTCCTCATCCTGTCATATGTGCTTAGCCTCCTACGCATAATTAACCATAGAATGAAAGAATGTTTAGGAATGTTCAAGTGATTCCAAACGGTTTGACTTGGCGGAAACCGAGTGTGTCCCCCCAATAACCATTTATATCCTGAAGTTATGGTGTACCCCTTTGTATTTGATGTCCATTCTTTTGTGTCCGTATCTACTCCAGCTTTGAGAATATTCTTTACTTTGACAATTTTCTTCCAATACCAGCAGCTATCGTGTTGTGGCTCATAGTTCCACCATTCCTCCTCCTTGATGTATATGGCGTGGATCCACTTCACCCACAGCATGTCCGCTTTGGTAGCAATAGCCCAGACTTGTTTCCCCACTGCAGCGATGTTCCACTTTTCAGCCATTTTAATATTGGGTCCACCCTCGTTTTTCGGCCGGCATATGGTATCCCAACTAATCAAAGCTTTGGGTCTCCCTATGTTATTTGTCCCCCAGAGAAAGTCTCTACACTTGGCATCAACTGCTTTCACCACGCTTTTTGGCAAAATGAAGATCGGTCCCCAATAGCCATGAATAGCACCAAGAACTGAATTAATTAGACAACATCGAGCTGCATATGAGAGATGTCTGCTCGACCAGCAGTTAATGCGCTTCGTAATTTTGTCGATTAGAGCATGACAGACCGCTTTATTCCATTTAGTGGGCACTAGAGGAATTCCTAGATACTTTACCGGAAAGGTCCCTTGCTGGAACCCCGTTAATTGCGCCAGTTCTTCAGCTTTTGTTGGTGAGGTCCCCGCGATAAATATGCTTGATTTCATGGGTTTGGCTGCCTCCCCAGAGACGGCCTGGAAATGTGTAATCCCGTCCATGATTCTTTGCACCGATTGTACGTTAGCTTTGCAGAATATCATGAGATCGTCGGCAAAGCATAAGCTTATCATATTCATACTTTTACATTGAGGGTGATAACCAAATGATGGGTGATCCGCTGCTAGCGTGAGCCTCCTAGTTAAGTATTCCATGACAAGAACGAATAGAGGTGAAAGTGGGTCCCCTTGCCTCAACCCCCGTTTCCCATTGAATTGGCCGGAGATTTCCCCATTACCAAAATTTGATATTGGACAGTAGTTATACACTCCATTACCCAGCTAATGAACTTGATAGGGAACTTCAGTTTGTGTAACAAGTCGTTTAGAAACTGCCAGTTGACCATGTCATACGCCTTCCGCAGATCAATTTTCATGAGACATCGTCTTGATGTGTTCTTTCGACTATAGCACTTTAACAGTTCCTGGCTTATCAAAATATTATGTATTATTGACCGCCCTTGCACGAACGCACCTTGATTCTCGTTGATCAAACCCGGCAGAACTGTTCTTAGTCGCTTACATAGCACTTTCGAGATACACTTATATAGTGTGGTACAGCATGAAATGGGGCGGAAGTCGGGCGCTGCATTTGTATTCTCTACCTTTGGTATGAGCGTAATGGCAGTATTGTTGATTTGTTGTACAATCCTTCCGCTTTCGAAAAACTCTTTTATCGCAGCCACGGTTTCGCTCCCTATGATGTCCCACGCAGCTTGAAAGAAGCCACTGCCATAGCCATCCGGGCCCGGTGCTTTATTTTTATGTATTTCAAACATGGCCGCCTTATCTCCTCATCCGATATTGCCAGTAGAAATTTTGGGGAGGTGGTCCACATGTTAAAGAATTTGAAGTTCCTATTTCCAGTCACACGGTGAGTTTGGTTTTGTACCAAGATGGGGGAGTGATCTGATGTGCCGGCAGGGAGAATCCGGGCTGTCCCATTCATCTGATTCAAAATCCATTGCTCATTCACGAAAGCCCAATCAATCTTACTCCATATTCGATTCTCACCGAGTTGGTTGTTTGTCCATGCATAATGAAGCCCTGTCTTACGCATTTCCTCCAAGCGGCATGTATTAAGACAGTGCTGGAAGGACTTATATTCACTGATTGTTACAGGGGCACCTCCTATCCGATCTTCCAGCCGCAGCACATTGTTGAAGTCACCCCAGACCAGCCATGGGCTGTTGACGTTTGAACTGATTCTTGTAAGATCGTCCCAAAGTAGTTCCCATCCTTGCATCGTGTTGTGAGCATAAACACACGTTACTAGTATCTCTTTAGCGTGCATGTGATCTTGCTATGTATCAGTTGATCAGTTATGTGTAACACATCCACTCTGTATACCTCTTCTTTCCACGCTACCAACAATCTACCATTCGGACTGCAACTCAGATTATGACATACCACCCATTCTTTGAACATGCTATTGACGATATTATCCATTTTGTTACTCCTTATACGTGTTTCTACCATACATAGAAATTTGATTTCATGCCTTGAGCAGAAGAGTTGTACCTCTCTCTGCCGTGCAGGGGTGTTTAGCCCCCTTACATTCCAGATGGCAGCTTATTACTATTTTTAGCTAATTAGTATTATACATTTATTTTTATAATTTGTATACATGCATAATTCAATTTAAATCATATTTTGTATATATGAGTTTTAAATTAAAATTTTATATACTATATATTATAGCAGATGCATTGAATGTGCAGAGAGTACTAATTAGGTAGTTGATATCATGGACACATTTGAGAGTGCACATGCCACATAGTACTAGTTTCTTAAAATGCACTTACATCCTTGATATTTTCTGTGATCAACGAGTTGAAATGAAAACAATTTTTTGTTTGGGCCGAATAATAGCCCATGTAATAAGATGGGCCCAATACGTCAACAGCCCAATTTAATTTTATTTACAACCCTGAGGAGCCTTTGGCTATGCCCTAGCAGATCAATTTTTGCAGCTCGGCGACGCTCGTCAGGGAGGTGTGGTCTTGTGAACTAACCAGTGAGCTGCTGCCTAACAATGGCGACTGCGAAGACTGTCAAGGATGTTTCTCCTCACGAGTTCGTCAAATCCTACGCCGCGCATCTCAAGCGTTCTGGGAAGGTAATAAGCTTTTCAATAATTATTCTTGTTTTTTTTTTTTTTTGCTTTCATTTGTTATTATGTGTAGGGATTAAAGATTTACTGCTTTAAATACTGAATAGCATGTCCTGGTGATGTGATTTATGGTCTGGTTTTTTTCAATGTGTTAATTTTTATGTTTATTTATGATCCGAGCAAGTTTTGTCATGTAATGACTGTTGCCTGATTAACTTCGGTATTAGTTCGAGCTGGAAAACCAAAAGATATAGATATTCTTTATGCAAACTTGTCTAAAAGGCCGCGTGGACTGGATTGTGTTCTTTGGAATAGCGTTGTTCCTGAGTATTCTTTGGGAGCTTAAGAGCGACTACGAGTTTTAAGATAATGAATGGCTCAGATCTATGCCTAATGCTTGTCACTTTGTGTTCCATGTTCTGTATAATGGTAGATGGAACTCCCCGAGTGGACGGATATTGTGAAAACTGGTGTTCTCAAAGAACTTGCTCCGTATGATCCTGATTGGTACTACATCCGAGCCGGTAATGTTATTACTCCATTACTCATTTGTCAATTCTTTCTATATATTAACATATGCAGTAAGTTGAAGAGAATGTTGTGTGATATTTGCTTTAAGAACATATGCAGTAAGTTTGAAGAGAATGTTTGTGTGTCATATGTGATATGTGCTTATAATCAACTTCAGTAGCTGGTGATGATTGACGAAAGGGAGCTCCTTGATTTCTTTTTGAATTAGTGTATATGTTAACTTATTTTCTATTAAGCTAATTAATTTCTTCCGGAAGAAACGGAGCTCATGATCGTAATTCTCTTTCTCATTCTCTGCACGAGCCCTAATTGGTTGGCTCCCTATAACTACCAGAGAAATACAGTTTGATAAAAATGCAATGCGCCGTAGGCCGAGCGCTTTACCTCGTGAAAGAAGTGGTAGCGTGGTATTCCACAGAGAAAGGGGTGGCGCACTTTAGTGTGATCGGCGCACATTAAAAATCTCAGGGGCTCCTTGGCCGCTTTGCTGCTCTAGTTTCTGCAGCTAAAAGCGAGGGGGTTTGCCCTATATTATCTTCTATAAAAAAAAAATTCTCTTTGTTGGATTCGAGCTTCTTAGCTTGTTCGTGTAAGAGATTAGATCATGCGTGTAAAAGATTAGATTTTTACTCCATTCCCAATTCGTCAATTCTCTCTATATAAGAACATATGCAAACAGCTTGAAGAAAATTTTCGTGATTACATGTCACCGCTTCATGTACCAATAATCTGCTATACATCCTTTGACACAAAGCGCTGATGTTTAAAACCATATCAAACAATTGAATGCTGTGTAGCTTCGATGGCGAGGAAGATATACTTGAGGGGTGGCCTCGGCGTAGGTGCTTTTCAGAGGATCTATGGCGGGAACAAGAGAAATGGAAGTCGTCCCCGACATTTTTGCAAGAGCAGCGGGTCGGTCGCACGCCACATCCTTCAGCAGTTGCAGAGCATGAACATCGTCGAGGTTGACTCAAAGGGGTTAGTCTCCTTCCTTTTCTCCATTTCCTTTCATGTTTGCTAGTAAATATTCGTATCCAATTGAATGAATTCAGACAACAAGCATCTCTCTGTCTGCTGTCATGTGATGCCTGTTTTTTTTGTTGTTGTTTCGCTTGGAAATAATCGTTTAGTGGGAGGAAAATCACGTCTACTGGCCAGAGAGATCTCGATCAGGTCGCTGGGAGGATCGCCGTCGTCGCTCCATAAGATATGATTCGTGTGTTTTCCCCGTCGGGAAAACTTTTGTTCATTTTTCGGAAGATATTCTCGGTTTCTTCGTTTATGTTGTCGCTTGAGTTCGAATTTTTCGTACTATGGTTGTTTGATGTGATTGGCAATAATATGACTTGAAACCCGAAAGTTTGTTTTCATTTTTCAAGTTAAATTATATTTGCTCTTTAAATATTACAACTTTGATCCCAAAAAATCAGCTCCATGTATAATTTTAACAGGCTAGGTAATAGGAGAAAATTCTCCTTTGAAAGAGAAATACAGGGGTTTACTTCTTTTAATTACTAGGTACAGTACAACGATTATGATGTTGAGCCCAAGAACTAACTCCCTTTATCAGTAACTAGTACAGTTGCACACCCTAATGTGGGTTTTTTTTTTAATTGAACAATTCAATTTTAATGTTGTACTAATAAAATAGGTATAAAAATGAAGTTATTAATAAAATAAGCAAATTTCTAAGGTTACGGTAATTCGTATCAATAGAGTACGAGCTACTCCGATGACATGGCAAAAATAATTATAGTAATAAAAATAATAATTATAGTACTGGTAATAATAAATATCACAATAAAATAATTATATCAAAAATAGAATAATAAAAGTAAAATAATTATAATTATAAATTTTTTACAATAAATATTTTTAATGTCCGAATGATTTATAATAATAATAAAGATAGCCCAAAAAGAAAAATAAAGTTCCAAGAAGGAAAAAATGTCCAACATTATAGCTCAAAGATAAAATATCTGAATTAATATTATTTTGTTAATGCAAGAACTTTGGTAGAGAATTACAATTTAATTTAAATATATATTATAAGATTAAAGATAAAATAATTAAGTAGAAATAGTAAATAACTAAATGTAGTAAATAGGGTTGGTGGGTGAATTTTTTTTTTATTTTATTACTATTTTTATGAAATTGACAGATCAAATGAGCAGTTTAATCTAACCCCTCACGCTTAATAAATAGAATAGATAATTTAAATATACATATATTATAAGATTGAAGACATAATAACTAAGTAAAAATAGTAAATAGCTAAATATGTAAAAGACTTAGTGCGTGATTTTTTTTAGTTTTATTATTAACTTTTTGGTGAATTGACGGATCAAATGAGCAGCTTAATCTAACCACCCAAGCATAATGGAATAGATAAAACTCAACTACTAAAAAGAAAACAAATACACATACCATCAACAATTATAGTTTTAGAGAAACTAAAATTTGGCTAACAGAATACACAATCAAAGAAGAAGAAATAATTACTTCCATTTACGCGAATCATAAACCTCAAATCAGAAGTAAAATAAAAAGGAAAAAATAGGAAGAATGATACTTCCATAGTCAGTCACACTAATGGATTTAAAACCAACGCCAACGAGTGCTATCAAAGAAATAAAATTCAACCTGAATCAAAGGAAAAAAATTAGTCTTTCTTCATCAATAGCAAACTAGTATTTTTTTTCGACTCTACGCGTGTGCTTAAAATTTGATTGTATTTTGTTAGGAAATGCGGAAATCCCCGATGATTATTTGCCCGAAAAATGACGATAACAAATAAACGAGACGAAAATAAATTTGGACAGTGAACACGAGATTTACGTGGTTCGGTCAGAATGACCTACGTCCACGGGCCTGAGGGTAAAACTTTTTAGAGATTACAACACGTAAACTGACGTGGTACAAAAGCAGCTACAAAAATAGGAGTAAACTACAAAGAAATAATCGGAGAAGACGAAGATCTGTGTTGTGGTGGTAGTGGTATCTCTTCAATGAGCACTGCTATTTATAGATGAATTCTACCTCGCTATTCCATGTAAAAAGAAGAAAATATAAAGCGGCACAACTTGGTCTAATGCTTCAACGTTGAAAACCTTTTTCATTTGTTTCCTTCCTTCACCTACCGCATATGACTTTCCAATTACCATGTGCTTCTTTTTCTATTGTCGACATGTAGATCACAGTCAACAAATCTCCACCTTGACCGTGATGTCACAAATAGGGGTGGGATCGGGTCGGGTATATCGGGTATATCGGGTTTTTCGGGTCGGGTACCCGAAAAACCGGGTAGTGAAAATCAAACCCGAACCCGACCCAATCAAAGTTCGGGTACCCGCGGGTCGGGTCGGGTTTTTGGTTTTTTTTTTACAATTTAATACGCTTCAATTAATTTTAATTGCTTCTAACTTCACTTCACTTCAACACATGTTAAAATTCGAAATTTAAACGGAAAATCAACACCCAAATTTGGCCAACCATGAATTTAGACATGTATAGAATGTTAAGAAATACTTAAATTCATCTTTTGAAACCTAAAAATTGAAAAAATATCAACAAAATTTCGATAGAAAATTAGGGTTCATACAATTTATACCTTTTTGGACGAATTTGGTGGCTACCGGGTGGTTGGCGGCTGATGATGGTGGTCGGCTGGTTGATGGCGACCGGTGGGTGGTGAGCTTGTGAAATCGAGCCGAGTAGAGGACGTGAGGGAGGTGGCGATGAGCTCGATATGCTTCTGTTCTCCTATGTTTTCTTTTTCCCAAACACGTGAGTTCTACTTATTAATATTTCTTTTATTTCATTTGTCTATTGGGCTGGACTTCATATTGGGCCGAATTTTATTAATCAATTTTTTTTGTTGGGCCGAATCGGGTACCCGATTGGGTATTTTGGGTAGCTCAAAGCTACCCGAAACCCGACCCAATAATAGAGATCGGGTATCGGGTTTAAATTCGATACCCGATTGATACCCGATTTTTTCTGAAGTTCGGGTAAAAACCCGATCGGATCGGGTCGGGTACCGAAACCCGAACCCGGTTGCACATCCCTAGTCACAAATCCACATTGATCTCTGTCTCCCTCCGTCCATAGCCCCGACGGGCTAGTTCACCATATCTGAAACACCAATCAAGTCCAAGCAATGCTTGAACTTGGAAACTGGAAGAGCCTTCGTAAACATATCTGCGGATTATCCTTTGTTGATCTTCTTGATAAACACCTTTTTATCTACAATGATCTCACGAATAAAATGATACTTGACATCAATATGCTTCGTCCTTTCGTGATACAAGTGATCCTTAGTCAGATGAATCGCACTTTGACTATCACAGAAAATAGTAGTAACTCCCTGATTCTGAGTTAATTCGCTGAATAACCCTTTCAACCACAAAGCTTCTTTGATTGCGTCAGTAATCACCATGTATTCTGCTTCAGTAGTAGACAACGCCACAACATGTTGTAGAGTAGCTTTTCAGCTAACTGCACAACCTCCAAAAAAATACATAACCAGTAAGAGATCGTCGTTTATCGAGATCACCTGCGTAGTCTGAATCGACTAAGCCAACGAGAGTATCAATGTTTCTGCCAAACTCCAAACAAAAGCTTAGAGTACCCTTCAAGTATCTGAGAACCCACTTCACTGCTTGCTAGTGTTCTTTTTCTGGGTTAGCCATATACCTGCTTACAACACTAACAGCTTGTGAAATATTAGGACGTGTACATACCATTGCATACATAATACTGCCAACTGCACTCGAGTAAGGAACTCGTGTCATATACGCTTCTTCCTCACCTGATGATGGTGAATGAGCAGTGCTTAGCCAAAAACGGCTAGCAAGAGGAGTGCTGTCTCATTTGGCATCGTTCATGCCAAATCTCTCCAAAACCTTTCTGAGGTAACTTTCCTAGGTCATGTGTAACTTACTAGCTCCTCTATCACGTCTAATCTCCATACGAAGAATCTTCGTAGCTGCTCCCAAATCTTTCATCTCAAATTCACCATTCAATAAAGTCTTCAACTGGTGAATTTCTTGAAGATTCTTAGCCGCAATGAGCATATCATCAACATATAACAATAGATAAATGAACGAACTGTCATTTAACTTCCGGAAGTAAACACAACTATCATACTTGCTCCTGGAGAAACCATGACCCAACATGAAAAAAATCAAACCGTTTATATCACTATCTTGGAGACTGCTTTAATCCGTATAAGGATTTCTTCAACATTCAAACTTGATCTTCATTTCCTTCAACTATGAAGCCTTGAGGTTGCTTCATATAAATCTATTCATCTAAATCGCCATGTAAGAATCCCGTCTTGACGTCAAGCTGTTCTAACTCCAAATCATACATGGCAACGAATGCAAGTAATAAACGAATAGAGGTATGTCTAACGACAGGTGAGAATATATCATTAAAATCAACACCGTGTACCTGACTATAGCCTTTCGCGACTAATCGTGCCTTATACCTTGCATCGTCAGAACCAGATAAACCTTCTTTCTTCTTGAAGACCCACTTACATCCGAATATTTTCTTTTTCTTCGGCGGTGGCACAAGAATCCAAGTATCATTCTTGTGCAGAGATTCCATTTCTTCATTCATTGCTACCAGCCACTTATCAGAATTAACATCGCTAATTGCCTTCGAATAGGTATAAGGTTCGCCGCCTCCTTCTGTTTCTTGCGCCACTGATAAAGCGTATGAAACTAAATTCACTTACCGATGTGGTAGTCGAATCTCCCGTTTCTCCCTATCTCTGGCCATAAAATATTCATGCCCGATGGTTTCATCTTCAACAGGATCTGAATCAGGTTCTGGCTCATCCTTTGATCTGTTGAACTCGTAGCAGGGTCATCTAAAGGATCTTTGTTGATCTCGAGCCCACCTCGATGTCCTTCTTTTCTTGATTAGATGAATTAATAAACTCTTTTGAAAGATGTAACATAGAAGACTCATCAAAAGTAACATCTATAATTATAAATTAGAGTGACTTGGGATCAGGATTATAAGTCTATATCCTTTCACCCCTGAAGCGTAACCGAGAAAAATACACTTCTTAGCTCTAGACTCTAACTTTCCCTCGTTTACGTGCATATAAGCTGGGCACCCAAATAACCTTAAGTTGGAGTAATCAGCAGGAGTATCTGACCATACATTTTCAGGAGTCTTGAAATTGATCGGTGAACATGGTGAGCGGTTGACAATATAACATGCTGCGGCGATAGCTTCAGTCCAAATATCATTTAGCGTTTAGGGTTGGCAGTGGGGCGGGGAATCCCGCGAGAATCCCCGCCCCGCCCCGAACCCAATTTATATATTATAATGTATATAATATTAAATTAATAAAAATAATATATAAAACTATAATTTATATAATATTTATAACAAAAATATACTCAAATTTATATATTATATATAAAATATTATTATTTGTTAAAAAATTAAATCCCCACGGGGACGGGGACAATTTTGTCCCCGAATGCATCGCCGGGACGGGGACGGGGATTAAATCCCCACCCCCGCCCCGACCCGTTGCCATCACTACCAGTGTTGGAGATCATAAATCGAACTCTCTCTAAAAGCGTCCGATTCATGCGCTCGACAACACCATTTTGTGATGTCGAGCAATGCCTTCATTCTTGCAAAATTCGTTGAACTCGCTTCCACAAAATTCTAAGCCATTATCTGTCCGCAAATGCTTGATCTGTTTTCCTGTCTGCTTTTTAATCAAAGCTTTCCATTGTTTAAATGTTAGGAAAACATTACTTTTCTGCTTAAGAAAATAGACAAAGACTTTCCTCGAAATCATCAATGAAAGTCAACATATATCTTGCACCACATTCGGACGGAACACGAGAATGACCTCATACATCAGAATGAATATAGTCCAAAGTACCTTTTGTCCTGTGGACTGCTGGCGAATTGAAGCTGACTCGGTTCTGCTTCCCAAAAATACAGTGTTCGCAAAAGTCCATCTTACCAGCACTTTGACCGCAAAGTAGGCCCCACGTGCTTAATATCGCCAACCATTTTTTCGCATGTGTCCAAGTCGCATATGCCATAATCTCGTGGTATCAACCTCCGAGGATGTCGAAACTGCAGCGGAACCTGTAGCATTAGTTCCCTGCAAAATATATAAATTTCCAGACCTGCAAGCTTTCATAACGACAAGGGCACATCTGGCAATCTTTAAACTCCATCTTCACGTGCGAACATGCACCCTTAAGATTCAAGTGTGTCTAAAGAGATAAGATTTCTCTTCATATCTGGAACATATCTGACTTCTGTGAGCGTTTGGATGATTCCGTCAAACATCTTCATCCTAACTGTGCCTTTACCAACAACTTTATACGGAGCATCATTTCCCATTAAGACATATCCACCATAAAATTTTCATATGTGGAAAAACAATCCCTACACCGAATTATGTGGTAAGAACACCGAATCTAAGATCCACTCATTATCAGACCTAACAATATTTGCAGTTGCTTCAAAAATAGTTCCATCGCTCTCGTCAGCAGATAAGCTAGCTTCGGTGGGTTTATTAACTTGCTGATATTTTTCTCCTTATTTTCTAATTTCTAACAATTAGCTTTGATGTGACCCTTTTTCTTGTAAAAATTACAGACTTTATTTTTGTACCTGGATTTTGACCTTTCTTTAGATCTGCTGCTTTCACATCCCTATGTTCTGGTCTTCGCCGTGCAAACAGGTCTTCTGCCTGGCTACAACTTGTTTCTCCCGTAATATCCCTGTCTGTCTGTTCTTTCGATTGTAACGCGGATTGGACACTGGAATATGATATTGTGTCTTTTCTGTATATAATCGTGTCATAAAAATATTTTAAAGACGAGGGAATGAAACACAACAACATTATGGCATGATCTTCGTCCGTCACTTTGACTACTACGTTCGCCAAGTCAATAATGATAGAATCAAATTTGTCGAGATGCGAAAGAATAGAGTACCTTCCGTCATTTTCATACTGTCTAGCTTCTGCTTTAAATAAAGCAAATTCTCCTTAGTCTTCTTCATGTAGATAGCTTTTAATGCATCCCACGTACCATAGCCGTCATATCTGTGGCAACTTCTTGTAAAACCTCGTATGAGAGATTTCATATAATAGCCGATCTGGCTTTCTTGTCCCAATTCATTAAATTGAGCATCTTGCATTTCCGTCAGTTTCTTCTTTTCTCCTGCAAGCGCCACCTCACAACCGTCTTGCATGAGTATGTCCTCCATCTTGAGATCCACATTGCAAAGTTGACATTTCTATCGAACTTTTCAATTGACATTTTTGTTATCGTCATTGTGGCTAAAAAACAAATCGGGTTAGCCCTGATACCAATTTGTTAGGATATGCGTAAATCCCCGATAATTATTTGCCCGAAAAATGACGATAACAAATAAACGAGAGGGAAATAAATTTGGACAGTGAACACGAGATTTACATGGTTCGGTCAGAATGACCTACGTCCATGGGCCGGAGGGTATAACTTTTTTATTATTATGTGGAGAGATTACAAAAACGTACACTGACGTGGTACAGAAGCAACTACACAACTAGGAGTAAGCTACAAAGAAATAATCAGAGAAGACGAAGATCTGTGTTGTGGTGGTAGTGGTATCTCTTCAATGAAAGCTGCTATTTATAGATGACCCTCGCTCTTCCATGTAAAAAGAAGAAAAAATAAAGCGGCACAACTTGGTCTATGCTTCGGTGTTGAAAACCTTTTTCATTTGTTTCCTTCCTTCACCTAGCGCATATGACTTTTCAATTACCATGTGCTTCTTTTTCTATTGTCGACATGTAGGTCACAGTCAACATATTTTATGTTGCTCTTAATTTTGATATTTAATATTTTTATGTCTAATAGACAAAATATAATCTTTAACTATATAAAATATTTGTAGGGATGTAAGTATAATAAGTAACAAATGTAAAACTGATTTGGAAATTATTGAAGTAATTAATAAAAATTAGAGGAACCAAATTGCAAATAAATGAGACCAAATGTGGTAGTTTATGGCCACCACACCCTTTATATAATAGAATTGATGTATAGAAAAACAATAAAAGACGTCTTCTAATTGAATGACAAATGAGTTTCTTTGCACTTTCTTCTCCAGTTTAAAGAAGCAAGCAGTTAAAACATAAGCAAACATAATGTCAATTTTGATCTCTTTCATGTGTCAGTTTTCTATCTTCTTTTGGATCGCGGGTGTGAACAACTTGTAGATTGTGGATCACGTTATAAAGTAGTAGTAGTAGTATAGAGTTTATTTTTTTATTTTATCAATTATTAGTTTTAACTAAAATATGATTCGTAAAATTGACGGCCAAATTAGAATAGAAAGTGACAGTTTTTATCACCCCAGAGTCTTTATAAAATAGAATAGATAAACATAATAATAAAAGGAAAATTTACTGAGAATATCCAATTATACAAAAAGTTGGAAGTCAGTATCATATCATTATTTTTTATATGTAGGACCTATTAGAATAATTTTTTTGCACATTGATACCTGTCCCGCCGCAAGGTACGTCATATACAATTTAGTAGAGAAATGTATCGTGGTACATCTACATGAGAAATGGTACATCATTTAACACATTAAAGTAGCATATAGAAACGATATATGTACCATATAAACGCGTGATGTAGTACGTAATACACATATAAAAAGGTACGTCAAGGCTGGAAAAATGGTACACACCACGAGTAATTATATAAAAAAATTTCAAACATAGGTACTTTGCAAATTTTTTTATTCAAATGAGTATTTATGCGTAGATTCACCTAATAATAATTTCATTTTAGGTGAATCTATAGAAAAGTACCCAATATGATAAAATTTTTACACATAACTACCCATGTCAGAAAATTTTATTGATAGGTACCCGATTTAATTTTTACCTAAATATAGCATACGTCGTACCATTATCTGTTATATAGGGTACCCAAATGTGTTGATATAGGGTACCTAAATATAGCATACGTCGTACCTACGGTATGCCTGTGTGTTACATAGGGCGTACCTAAATATAACATACGTCGTACCATTTTCTGTTATATAGGGTAACTAAATATGTTGGGATAGGGTATCCACATGTGTTGTATGGTGTACTTTCGGGGATCGGGTACCTATGTGCGAAAATTTTATTCTGTTAGGTACCTATATATAAAAAATCCTGACTGGGTACTAAATTACAAGTTTTTTTCCAAATAGGTACTTATGTGTAAAAACCCCTTGATTTTACTATATATGCTATAAAATAGTAATAAAAAAAAGGATCAGCCAATGACGACTCTCAATCTCAATTTGACGTAGGAAACGAGAAAAACAGAAAATGCGAGCTCCGAACCCAATTTTATCAATCAAATCAAATTAAACTCGAGCACTATCTCCAGGGTTTTGTATACAATTCCGATACTCTTGGCAAGAATCTCAATTCTCAAATCAAACAGGTAATTAGCGTACTGAATATTCTGTATTTCTCAGTTTCCAGGAATTACTGTGCGGCGATGTCCTAAAGTTCTGTTTTTTTCTTTTTCGTCTTTTGCTGAATTATCGTGGTATTAGAGCAAAGAACGTGACCCGTGATTTATGATTCATTTATGTGTTTTTATTTCAGGCAGACTGTTTATTAAGGTCCTATTACAGATGAGCTTGTCTGCTGGGCGTCGTCTAGCTGATAATAGTACACTCTTTCTCTATATCTTCACTTTTTAGTATGGTTACTTGATGTATTGGATGTACTGTACCTGTAATGTTCTCTGATGGATTTATGCTTCGTGCTAGAAGTGCATGGATGGAAAGGGACAGAAGTCTTTGTTGGTGGGTTGCCTCGTAATAGCATAAATGAAGACAAGATTAGAACGGTTTGATTTTTTTTTTTTTTTTATTTTTTTTTGTTCTGTCTGTCGATCGGTTTGTCTAGTTGGAAAACATGATATATCGAAACTTCTTTATCGTGGATTGATTAGGTATGGTAATTCTTTGGCTAGCTGTTGAACAATGTCAGTGTTCATATGGATCATATATTAGAATTTGTATTGAAGATGCCAAAATGATTGGAATATAGGCTGCCAACCGTTTTTAATGAGATCTGTTTCGAAGAAGTTGCTTAGTTTCCCCTTGATAATATCTCTGTTTGTATTTATGTTAGTTGGTTCTGTTTCTTATATTGATGGATTCCTAATTTAGGAAATTGATTTGCTGAACATTGAGTTTCTTACATATGAATCCTCCATATTTCTTTCTTCAGATATTTTCTTCTTGTGGTGAAATTGCTGAGATTCGTATGATAGCGGATGCAAAAGGCAATTCTAAGGTCCATTTCTCATTTCTTTGTTATTGAATATAATTATTTGGGTTGCTTTGCTTCATGGCACACTTACCCAACTTCAATAGATGGGGGATATGATGTTGATTATGGGTCATGGCAGGCGCTCCAAATTCTCACAGATGTCCATGTTTTGTTAGGGATTTTGCTTTGTACGCTTTGCAACGAAAGAAGCTGCTGAAACGGCAATAAAGGAAAAAGATGGAACTGATGTGAGTCTTGTCTTTCTTTGTTAAGTATTTACTTTAAGCGTTAATTTTTAAGAGTATTATTTTTTGGCAGGCATTTTTTTTCCATAGTTATGGAACCTGGATCCTTCCTATGTAGGGTCAAAATTCTCATGCATGCTTTAACGGCATATGTAACTTTGACTGGATTGATATGATTTAGTCTGTGTAACTATAAAATAAGTAATGTCTACTGATAGAAGTCTATAAAAGCATTTGAGAGTGAACAAATACTTTCTATTTGTATGCAAAAGGTGAAGGATACTGAATCTTCAGTGGTCGGGGTATTACCCAGTATCAACTAGACATCATTTCCTTATTTTTACCCTGGATGGTGATTGAGCTATTTATGTTGCAACGTGCAACTGATTCTTCAACATACCGAAAATGTTTTTGTGTATGGGCTGCCTCTTTGATTAATTGATAGTTCCTCTTTTCTTAATTTTTCCAGGTCAGTGGGAAGAAGATTGGGGTGCTTCCGTCGGTTGAGCAGAGCACTTTATTCTTTGGAAACCTTAACAAAGGTTTGTATTTTAGTGAGCTCTTAAATCAAAATTTCTATCCTCCTCTTGTTGTATATGCCTCAACGTGATTTATTTCCCTCAGATTGGAGTGCCGAGGAGTTTGAAAGATATGTTCGTCAGGTATCACTTCCTGGGTATCTGCAGGAGTTAGGTTAAAGAATAAATTCTAAACTATCTATTTTTTTTTTCTTTCCATATTTGATTCTTGGTAGGTTTTCCCTGATACCGAATCTGTTGAACTGGCGGTACTCCAAGATGCTTTGCCAGGTCAAAAGCAACGTAATCGTGGTTTTGGCTTTGTCAAGTTTACTTCCCATCCTGTGAGTTCCATCTCCACTCTCAACTTGCTTTTCTTTTAGAAATCTTGCATATAATCTGCCGAGTGAGTCTTAGTTAACTCTCACGTTGCATCTGAACTAATACAGGATAAAAGCTCAGGTTCGTGGTTTTGGTTATCAGTTCCAGCATCAGTTAATGATCTCTTTATCACTGAAATTCTATACATGACTAACAAAATCTACACAAAATTCATCCAGTACTTACTCAAACTGACATAATTTAACATCTCAATTGGAAAACATGGAAGCCTTAACACAGACCTGAAAAAATCGTGTTATGCATTTCCAAACTCTCTTTCTTAACTCCAATATATAAATGCATAGTTTTATCACTATGATGATAACTACTAGGACAATGGCTTCTAATACCTGGCGAGCGAATTGGGTGATCAGAATTTCACTTCTAAAATTTTCTTCTTTCTTTCATGATCAGAAAGTTATTTTATTGAAGACTAAATAACCAGCATCTTGTTCTTCTATATTCCTGTTTGGTTTGGTTTCACTCTTTCATTGCCCCATATTTATTCAAGACTAAATAACTAGCATCTTGGTCTTCTCAGTTTGTGATTTCAGCAGTGTTCTTCGTGTTACAGTTAATCATTCTCATTTTTGTCTGTTATTTCTTATTCCTATATAGGATAATATTAATTTGAAATTGCAGTCAATATGCATAACCGATATATCATACTTCCACCTTTTTGCCTGGGCTGCTATCTTTTTTCCATCTGTCTTTCTTGTAGCATTTGTGATAATCATCTCAGCCAAATTTATGTTCTCGTGCTTCTAACTTGGAGAATAGGATTAGGCATGTCCAATGCAGATCTATTTCAACTAATTTTGTACAATGAATTTGCATTGTTTTTGTCTTGAAGAGTAATTGATATGATAAAATCACCTGGCACTGTCAGCACGATATCAGAATCTCATGGTCAATGCTGAACATCCAGCGGTAGTATAATAGGAATGCTAGCGCAATATATTTTTTATATGCTTTCAGGAAGTAATATGCAGCAATAGCTTTCCGATGTACTTGACTAAATGATAGCTGCAACTTTGTTCAAATCATAGCCAATATGATATCACCTAACGCAATCTTTTACCAAATTTAACCATCAAAGAAACAATCTGAAAGAAGCTGGTCAAAATTTCCAAATGTAACTGCTCGAAAAATGAATCTTCCCCAAAATATATCAATCACAGGCCGCATCACGTGCTCATCGACTGGGATCACAGCCAGAGTTTCGTCTTGGTGGTCTGCATCCATGTGTTCAGTGGGCAGAAGAGGAACGTGAAATTGACCCTGAAGAGCTTGCAAAGGTTTGCAAGCTTGGACTTGGACATGTCCAAACCACTTGTATAGGTTCTTGCTCTTAATTTATTTCATTTTTCAGGTTAAAATTGCATTTGTCAGAAACATCCCTGTTGATGCAGAGGAGAACTACGTGAAGCAGTTGTTTGAGCCTTTTGGCAAGGTTTAGGAATTTCTTTCTTTCCAATTTGGTCTTTTGCATTTACTTTCCAATGTGTCTGAACTACACGTATTGATGGTTGATCAGGTGGAGAAAGTTGTGATATCGAAAAAAGGTGGCTCTTCTGTTGGATTTGTTCATTTCAAAGACAGATTGGTGAGATTTTTTTCTTCTAATAATATCGATGCTATTAATTAAGTTACACATATTTGGCTCTTGAATTGTATTGTTATGTCAAATTTCACATGTTCTTGGTTCTCACCTTTAATACAATATCATTGTTACTCTTTTTTTCAATTTTTCGATTTATTTTAATTTCTTATAGGACCTTGAACGAGCTGTTGAGGAAATGAATGAGAGGGCTATTCAAGGACCTAATAATGGTGCAATATATAAACTGCTGGTAATCCAGATTTTCCTAGGCTTTATGTTATATATATATATATATATATATCTGTATATATATGTGAGAGATAGACAGAGAGAGAGAGAGAGAGCGAGAGCGAGAGATAGATAGTTGCTCTTTCTGATGGTTGGCAAGACTGGGGAAGCTCAGTATATTATGATGCAGATTTAATAAAAAGGAGTATTTTTTATAAACAGGTGGAGGTTGCTAGACCTATGGACCGAAACAAGAAGCGGCCTCGTGATAACTCTGAAACTAGTCCTGTTGTACATGGGTATTCCAAAATGGTGAAGGAAGAACCGATCCTTGCTTCACCGAGTACCCTTGCTCCTCTTGTGCGGAGGGTAGGTGGATGTTAATTCATGTCTAATGATTGTTCGTTTAACTCAATCTTACTCCTTTGCTGCCTCAAAATACCAGGACTTGCATAATTCACTAGCCCCCTTTTTCAAGTCATGAAATCTTATTGTTTGAACATGGATTTTTGCATGTTTTTTATGTCACATGTTTCGGTGCACCAGGAAAGTGTCACGGTGATGGACCCCTATGAGGAGGCTGTAATAGCACTACCTTTCGCTCTTAAAGAGCGGCTATTTCGAATCTTTCGTCTTGGAATTGCTACTCGATCTGATGTGAGTTTTAAAGATGTTTCCCCTGCTTTTCTTTTCATCACTACTGTCAGTTTTCTATAGTTACGTATTTCTACTTGTTCTCTGCTGATTGTCTGTAATGAATGTTATGTTATAGAACAATAAATGATTTGATAAATTGAACTCTTTATTATCTTATTATTCTTCATCGAGATCTTTGAACTTCTAACGATCCTATCGTTGTGGGTTGGCAGGTGGACCTGACAAGTTTGCGCCATCTCAAGGACCTACCTGAGCCTATTTCCATCTCAGTGCTTGACCAGGTCTATCTATACCTGCCATTTATTATTTATCATTAGCAGCATAATTTTTTCCTTGGGAGAACCCCGTCTGAGAATTCAATACTTTTACTCAGGCCTAAGTCTCCTGTAATGTTTCTTTGCAGTTCATGTTATCAGGATCATCTTCACAAAATAAGGGAGCATATCTTTCTTCACTCATTGCTAAAGTAACTTCTGATATCTTTGGAATCCTTTAGCTGCTTCTGTCAATGCTGCTAATTGTTTTGGCTAAAATCTTTCCATTACTCTGTAGCATCTCTATGGAAACATAGGTTTGAGCCACCGAAGCTCAGTTGGTTTGTCAGCTGCAAACGAATCCAACAGTTACGGCTTCTCCCATCAAATATCAAGTCATGATGCACCTAGGTCCGTTTTTTTTTTCCCCTGAGAATTTTACAATTGAAATGTATATATTCCTGGACAAAACTGAAAATTTATGAGACCAACCAAACTATTGGGCTCCCTTCAAACTTCTCAGGGGATGTTATTTCCGTTGAGTAGCAGCAAATTTATATCTCAAAGAATAACTTGTGATAAATTTGCTTGCGCAGGCCTGACATGTACTTGCCCCACTATACTCCATCAATGGCTGATGGCTACGCTTTACCAAGACGAACACAGATGGAATTACCAGTCGAGAAACCTTTCGAGTTTGTTTTACCAGATGGGATTCCAAGACCAACGAGGCTCGAAGAAACAAGTCATTATCCATTCGATACATCAGTTGCCCAACCCTTACCACATCCTAGTTCATATTTTCCATCTTATCCTCCTCAACAAGGCGTAAGTTTAAATCAGGCTCGTCCTAGGATTAGGTTTGATCCGTTTACTGGGGAGCCATACAAGTTTGATCCCTTCACCGGCGAACCTATTGAGCCTGACAATACGAGTCACAGGTCATGATTCCCTTCTTTTTTTTTCCTCTGATACATTGGATTATTGATGCTATGGTTTTCTTGTTCTTGGGATGGAAATGCTGGCATTTCTGTGATTTTTATTTATTTTTTCAAATTTGAGATCTTATTGGAGGACATTTTCTGGTAGTAGCATAGAGAAATAGATGTTTCATTCATTGTTTGCACAAGTTTCATACGATAATTTATAGCCGAAGAACTTGAAAAGATAGCTTCCAATTTCCATTCCATCCAAGTGCGTAAAGACTATTATATTGTTTTAGGTATTGGGTTCAAATTCTTATTATAACAATTTTTTTCATATATGGGTGGGTACTCATTTATAAAATGGGAAGATTATATCTCATTGTATAGCATGACTTCATACATAATGGATCTCAATTATATTATGGGAGTTGATAAAATCCACTATACTCCAAATCATCGATTGCTATTTTTCTAAGCATCGAGAAAAAATCATAAGAAAATGCACTTGCAGCTGATATGATTTAGGGGTTTACTATTCACCGCTCCCTTTTTACTCGTCACCGCCCCCTAAGGGCTGGAAAGTTTTTGCCCTTATGATATTTAAATTAATTTAAAAAGCAAAAACTAACTAATATAATTCCGGTACGAAATACTGAAAACTACATACACAAATAAATTCGAACGATCGATCGATACGGGAAAAGAAAATCGATTTAGCATTTTAGGACCGGTCGATCGAGATTTTCAGCCGTGCAGTGCACGGACCGAACGAAATTTTTGCACGGGCTGTGTGCGGGCCGATCGATATTTTCGGACATTGCCTGTAATACCCGTAAAATTTAATACGGGATTTTCTTTTTGTAAACTATGTAATGTTGCGAATTAAGAGGTTCGATAAGAAATTAAAATGGCGAGGCAAAAATATAAGTTTAAATAGTCCCAAAAATACTACGAAATTTAATCAAAGAAATATAAAAAATGATAATGATAGGTTTGAGATGTGCCGAACTAAACTTTTCAAAGGTTGGCCCAAAGCTTAAAGATAAACTTCAATAAAAACGTTACTTAAGGCTGAGGGAAATTTAGGATCATCACTTAGTCATGTCACACGAGTTCCTAAGTATTTGAAATGATCAATACGCTCAAAGCCCTCATAAGTTAATAAACAACAAGGAGGAAAAGAACTGGTAGAGACCTCATCAATTCTAACCTAAGTGCTTTCAACATAAGTTATGCAAAAGCTTCTTAAACTTAGTGCAATTAATGTATGTGATCGACACGTGGTGTGTGAATGAAAAGTGCGACAAGTAATAATTAAAACGAATACCTAATTACTATCACCGACGTGCGATAGGCAGTGGACCTATCGTTTGTAGTGCAGTAAAGTGAGTAAACGAGTATCGAACACAAGGAATAAATCAAGTACTAGTAGTGACCTATCGACTCGATATTTAGCCTAAACAAAATACGCGCCTTGTTTTATGACTTAACCTAACAGATTACTTCTAACTCAACTAGAGATTCAAATAACACGCTTAAAACTGATACGAAGCTTCAGATAATAAAAAGTGCTCGGGATTTGAATCCCGCTAGGTGTTATCGACTAAGACAATAAAATCGTTCCTACGTGATCTTGACTAGATCGCAGTAATTATCCTACCCGCTCGCGAGTTTGCTGTCGCCCTAAACGCTCGCGGGGATCTAAGATTCAGTAATTACTAACGGCGAGGATCGAGTATTTGCTTTCGCCCTATACTCGATTCCTATCTTCTACGAACGGCCTAAACGTTGTTTAGCTGTCGCCCTAAACGTTTTTCCATACGATTACTTTAACACATAGACATATTAAAGCAACGAAACAAATTCATAGAATGATAAGTCAAAACACATAGTCACGATAATTATAAATCTTAACTACGAAACATCCTAGCGTTCATCTAATCCCAAACACAAAGGGAATTAGCTATGCATAATAGACGGGAAAACAACGAAAGAAATAAGGAATAAAGGCGAAGAATTCATATTCTTGATATCCGGATGATCTGCGATGGAAGCGTCGAGGATTCTTCGTTCTTCCTTCAATTGGGCGTGATTTCGTCGATGATCCGTCTCTTGCGCTCCGGGACGCGATTCTGCGTTCTTATGTGCTATTTTTCGTCTCTAGAGGGATTAGGGTTGATCTCTGGTCGGTTCTCTCCTTTCTGGGTCGAATTTGGGCTTTTTATAGTGAAATTCGACACTGTCACGGCCTGGGACAAGTCAGGTCACGGCCGTGACACTCTCTGGGTCGACTTTGGGCTCACTGCCGCTCGTCACGGCCTGGTGCAGCAGTGTCACGGCCGTGACCCCCTCAACAGCTTTGTGGCAGTTTCGTATTTCTCTCGGATGGAGGGGTAAACGATGTCCGATTGACCTGAAATTTTAACCATAGATAGAAGACTCGCCAATCTTGATTCTGACCAAAGGGATTCTCAATCCGAGATCTGGATTGAGAGATATGAATTTTCTAATGCTGCTGCTGCTATGGGTCACGGCCTGGTGCAAGAAGTGTCACGGCCGTGACCATCTTCAGTCTAACTCTGCCAAGTGTCACGGCCAGGTGCACTATGTGTCACGGCCGTGACCTTCACCAGTATTCATCGTTTTCGCGCCGTTTTGCCTCGTTTTCGCTCCTTTTAGCCCGAAACTTGTCCTAAAGCCTTATAATACCAAAACAAGCACAAATAGGATTAATAAGTGCATAAAATGACTACAAAAACTCTATTATGAGCCAATTAAATACTATGATAAACGTACTACGATACGTTTATCAAACCTCCCCACACTTAAGCATTTGCTTGGCCTCAAGTAAATTAGAAGTCAGAGAAGGCACAAATTAAGATAACGGCACGATTGTTCGCAATTTATTATCAAAGCTAGAAAGCACACAGAATCAAGCGAGCAATCATGGACATCGCACTAATGACTTGCACTTGTCGACCTAAACTTCATTCGCACTGCCAATCGAGACTCATACCTCACAGGGATTCGCTCAAAATCACTCAGTGTATAGGCTAACATATAGTGAATCGCTCAATTCGTGCACTAGTCTCACCCCTACCATAAACTTGCAAGTTAATCGCATCTCGACTATTCAAAGTGGCAAGTATAAATCTGAGGGTCTTTTCGGGAAACGGGTCGAATAATCATGAAGCGATAAGCATAAATAATGAACACTTAATCTTAGAGCTAGGACACGTGATCGAAAATTATCAAAGAATACATCATGATCAAACAGACAGTCACACGTCCCAACATAAGACTCGACGTTCTCGCTCCAAAATCCTAGACTTTTCTGCTCGACCCTCTCAACTCAGTTCCCTTTCATTTTCTGCCCTTTCACCTTAGTTACGCTCTACTTTTGTGCACTGCCCTTATTCCCTAAAAACATCAAGGTTCGGCTTTTGTCGCAAAGAATACATCTTCACAGCGAATGCCGTGTACCTAGGGATACTTATTACCAAAACCTATATCTTGCCAAAGGGTTATGGGCAGGCTTATGCAAGGGATCGGGTCATTTCAGAAAACGGTCAAGTAAGGGACGAGTCATTTCACGAATAGCAGAGAAGAACATCAAATCATACACTGAAACAGTAACTCTCAAGTTCGACTTCTGCTCTATTCTAATCAACTCGGGTTCATATAATCTCTAGAGGCTTATTCGGGTCAGTAGCTTTTATAATTCACGAGGTAAACAAACAAATAGGCTCAGGCTCAAAGTGGCTAACTAAGGGGCTTAGTCATGGTAAGAAAAATTTGGCCCTGGACTTAATTCCTAATGCCCTATCATTTTCATACTAACGCACCAGAAATAGTTTAAACACGCATCGGACAGGCAAGTTCTAGAGAGATATAGACTAGGCACGTCACACAACCAAGAAAATGAGCATAAGCTCGTCAGGCTCAACTCTCACAACGAAAAAGGGTTATGTGTACGAATCTCTCAAAGCAGCGCTATATCTATTCAAACAGACACGATTCAATCAATCATGCATATCATAATTGCTCACAAGGATTTCATAACATGCAAACCAACTCGAGATAAGCGCAAACAATCATGCCTGATTTTAATAATTCATGCCTTTCTAACAAAATTGTCTCACGGACACGTCATAAAAAAATTTCACATAAATTCTCAACCTAAATTCCCCTCCCCACACTTAAGTCCGACGTTGTCCTCAACGTAAGAAGGATAAAAGGAAGGGAAAATAAGATTAAAAAGAATATGACTCCCCTGACAAATGGATGACGTGGTCGTGAAGTAGTCGTGATTGAACGCGTGAAGGTCGTGGATCGTGACTCGTGATATCCTGACATAACTAAAAAGAAAGTGAAACGTAAAAAGGAACTAGACATAGCTAATAATAATAATAATAGTAGTAGTAGATTTCATATGCATCATATTCATAGGTAAATAAAAGAAAGTACTAGATAGATAAAACCTGGGTTGCCTCCCAAGTAGCGCTTTCTTTACCGTCATCAGCCGGACGTGCTTTCGTTCGTTAGGGTGGCTGGAAGTCGAGGTACAACACCTCTTTTCTGCTTAAGTCTCCCTCGCCTACATCCATGTCTTGGAGTTGTCGCTTTTCGCCGGGCAGCGGTTTCAGCTCTAGTGGCGGTCGTTCCTCGACTGGGCTCTTGTCCTTAACTTCTTCATTGTTCTCCTCAACGGCTATAATGGGCTCGTCGTCTTTCTCCCCGCTCAACACCTGTGATAAACCTTGCACAGAAGGTGAGAAATCATACTCACAAACATCCAAGTAGTAGCATCTATTATCGTACTCGCTACTCTTTTTCATCGAGTCAGTCATATTAAACGTAACTTTCTCGCCATCTACATTCAAAGTCAATGTTCCGTTCCTAACATCTATCAGAGTCTCGCCTGTGGCTAAGAATGGTCTACCTAGAATTAATGGAATATTTTCATCCTCGTCCATCTCCAGGATCACAAAATCAGCAGGGATAACGAACTTATCGACTTTAACTAGAACATCCTCGATAACACCTAGGGGGTATTTTAACGATCTATCAGCTAATTGAATACTCATCCTAGTGGGTCGTGGTTCACCTAATCCTAAGCGCTTAAACATGGAGTACGTCATCAAATTTATACTAGCGCCTAGATCAGCTAAAGCATGCTCAACTACTAAATCGCCTATCAGACAGGGAATAGTAAAACTCCCTGGGTCCTTGAGCTTTTTCGGTATTTTGCTCTGGAGTATCGCCGAACACTCTCCTCGTAGGTGTACCATGGAGACATGTTCAAGCTTCCGTCGGTTCGTCAGTAAGTCCTTCAGAAACTTTGCGAAACTAGGCATCTGCGTAATAGCTTCAACAAATGGTAAGTTAATATGTAGTTCTTTGCACATACCCATGAATCTGCCAATTATCGCTTCTTCTTTGTCCTTCTTCAACCGTGTTGGATAGGGAATCTTCGACTGGTACGGCATCACTAGTGGCCGCTCGTTCTCCCTCGCTTTTTCTATTTCGGGTGCAGCCTCCTCCTTTTTAGGTTGAACCTTCTCTTTTTCAGGTGCAGCTCCCCTCAACCGAGCTGGATATGGGATCTTTGGTTGATACGGCTTCACGAATGGTCGCGTCTTTCTCTCGTCATCCTTGACCTTCTCGACTCCGTCGCCCTTACTTTCCTCAACTTCTGGCTCGTCGTGGCCCTCGAAATCGACCTTCTCCTTTAAATTTTGCTTGGTAGGAGCTTCTTGTAATCCTCTTCCGCTTCTCAGGATTACCGCATTGCAATACTCCTTGGGGTTTGTCTCGGTGTAGCTCGGGAGTGATCCTTGATTTCGCCCCGCTATTTGCTTCGCTAATTGCCCCACTTGTTGCTCCAACCTCTTGATCGAGGCGTCTGTATTCTGAGCACGGATGTCATTCGCCTCCATGTACTCCTCCATCTTTGTCATTCGGCTTTCGTGGGCTGCGGTGGTGCTACTGAAATTCGTGAGAAGTGCCTTCATCATGTCCTTCATCTCCCTCATGTCGTCGGATCCTCCTGCGGGCGCGTTCTGGTACTGTCGTGGTGGCCCATTTTGGAATCCGGACGGTCGGGGCTGAAATCCTGACGGTCCTTGGCCCTGATGGTTCTGATTCCCGTACGCCAGGTTTGGATGTGCCCGGGGCTGAAAACTTCGCTGGCCGCCTTGGTAATTTCCCATATAATCTACGTGTTCCAGCGGCTGCCCAAGTTGGCAATCTGAGGTCTCGTGGGCTGAGCCGCAAATCCCGCATAATGGTACGTAAGGCGTGTGCTGTGTCGGTGTGGTGGTGGCCACGGCGTTCACGGGCTGGGTCTGCCCGGACATGGGAAGCAATGCACCAATCACCGTCTGCAACTGAGAGTTCGTCGAGGCGAGTTGTTGCTGGAGCGCCTCGATCTTAGCGTTAGTGGCCGTCTCCTCGCTCACTCCAAATACGCCTGTCGTCTTCATCCTGGTATTGCCCCTCATGAAACTGTTCCTCGAGTAGTCCTCAATCAAATTCCACGCGTCGGTGGCGTTGAACTTCACGAGCCCTCCTCCTGCGGCTCCGTCTAACATATGGACCGTCTGATCATTGAGACCCTCGTGGAATCGGTTGATCTGGGCTGCCTTCGACATCCCGTGCTGTGGGCACCTCTTCAGTAGCGCCTTGTAACGCTCCCACACCTCATACAAGTTTTCGGAGTCCTTCTGGTGGAACAGAGAAATCTCCGTCTTTAATCTTAACACCTTTGTGAGTGGGAAGTAGTGGTTGATGAAGGCGGCTCGCATCTCCTCCCAGGTAGTGATCGATCTGGGCGACAACATATCCAACCAGTCTCTCGCTCTGAACTTGAGCGAGAACGGAAACAGCATCAATTTGATTGCATCGCCTGGGACACCATTGATCTTGATAGTGTCGGTCACCGTCAGAAACGCCTTCAGATGGGAGTAAGGGTCGTCATCTGGGTTGCCCTCAAACTGGGCTGTCTGGAAGATCATCTGAAGCCAAGAGTGCTTCAGCTCGAAATTGTTGTTCTCGATCGGCGGGATGACAATCGCCGACTCAGCACTGCCTAGCGCGTCATTCCCGAGGAGATCCTGTAGTGATGGCTCCTCCTCGTGGACGGGTACTCTATGGTCCGCCATATCTACTTCTGTATCTGGACTAAAAGAAATCGACTCGTAAATGAAATAACGAAAATAACAATAACTAGAAGAACAAATAACGCCAACAGTAATAAAGAAAAGAAAAGGAAAACTTCAAATAAAAATGGCTAAATTACCGAACTACGGTGTTCCTAATATCAATTTATTCCCCGGCAACGGCGCCAAAACTTGATCGACACGTGGTGTGTGAATGAAAAGTGCGACAAGTAATAATTAAAACGAATACCTAATTACTATCACCGACGTGCGATAGGCAGTGGACCTATCGTTTGTAGTGCAGTAAAGTGAGTAAACGAGTATCGAACACAAGGAATAAATCAAGTACTAGTAGTGACCTATCGACTCGATATTTAGCCTAAACAAAATACGCGCCTTGTTTTATGACTTAACCTAACAGATTACTTCTAACTCAACTAGAGATTCAAATAACACGCTTAAAACTGATACGAAGCTTCAGATAATAAAAAGTGCTCGGGATTTGAATCCCGCTAGGTGTTATCGACTAAGACAATAAAATCGTTCCTACGTGATCTTGACTAGATCGCAGTAATTATCCTACCCGCTCGCGAGTTTGCTGTCGCCCTAAACGCTCGCGGGGATCTAAGATTCAGTAATTACTAACGGCGAGGATCGAGTATTTGCTTTCGCCCTATACTCGATTCCTATCTTCTACGAACGGCCTAAACGTTGTTTAGCTGTCGCCCTAAACGTTTTTCCATACGATTACTTTAACACATAGACATATTAAAGCAACGAAACAAATTCATAGAATGATAAGTCAAAACACATAGTCACGATAATTATAAATCTTAACTACGAAACATCCTAGCGTTCATCTAATCCCAAACACAAAGGGGAATTAGCTATGCATAATAGACGGGAAAACAACGAAAGAAATAAGGAATAAAGGCGAAGAATTCATATTCTTGATATCCGGATGATCTGCGATGGAAGCGTCGAGGATTCTTCGTTCTTCCTTCAATTGGGCGTGATTTCGTCGATGATCCGTCTCTTGCGCTCCGGGACGCGATTCTGCGTTCTTATGTGCTATTTTTCGTCTCTAGAGGGATTAGGGTTGATCTCTGGTCGGTTCTCTCCTTTCTGGGTCGAATTTGGGCTTTTTATAGTGAAATTCGACACTGTCACGGCCTGGGACAAGTCAGGTCACGGCCGTGACACTCTCTGGGTCGACTTTGGGCTCACTGCCGCTCGTCACGGCCTGGTGCAGCAGTGTCACGGCCGTGACCCCCTCAACAGCTTTGTGGCAGTTTCGTATTTCTCTCGGATGGAGGGGTAAACGATGTCCGATTGACCTGATAGAAGACTCGCCAATCTTGATTCTGACCAAAGGGATTCTCAATCCGAGATCTGGATTGAGAGATATGAATTTTCTAATGCTGCTGCTATGGGTCACGGCCTGGTGCAAGAAGTGTCACGGCCGTGACCATCTTCAGTCTAACTCTCTGCCAAGTGTCACGGCCGTGACCTTCACCAGTATTCATCGTTTTCGCGCCGTTTTGCCTCGTTTTCGCTCCTTTTAGCCCGAAACTTGTCCTAAAGCCTTATAATACCAAAACAAGCACAAATAGGATTAATAAGTGCATAAAATGACTACAAAAACTCTATTATGAGCCAATTAAATACTATGATAAACGTACTACGATACGTTTATCAGTATGCTTGTTCAAAATCAGTATTTAAGTATATATATGTCTTTACACGAATTGCACGAGGATCTTAGAAGAGTTTGAACCCATCATGCTTAGAAATATTAGCCTTTGAAGGTTCAGTGTGTTGTGTAACTATGGGTGTTAAGTGGCGAATTATGAACTTTAACTATCTTCGATGTATAATATATTCCCTAAGGACTAAGGTCTTAGACCGTACCAAGTTTCTGAAATTAGTATAAATTACAGAGGTAATTATAATGGATTTTCCAAGAAATTATCATGTATCGAAAACCCTAAATTTATTAAAGTTCAGCTCGTATATTCTGTGATTGTTTATATTGGTGACTTCGATAAGGAGAGGTTCAGGTAGATTGATATGAATTAAGGTGCATCCCTTTCTGGACTTAACTTAAGTTTTGAAGCTAATCTTAGTGACATACGAATTTAATTTTTAGGGTTTTCTGGGAGAATCACGACTTTTAGATAGATCTCGAGATAAAATAGCTAGAAAGATTTCGGAATGTGTAATAGATAAATTTCAAGATATGATAGTTCTTCACATGAAGAGATTTCGAGATGCATTATACCAAGACTTCGAAATGAATAAATGAAATATGTCGAGAGATATAAGGAGGAGATTTCGAGATAAATAATAAAAAGATTTCGATAAGTATAGTAGGAAGGTCTCGAGATATATTTCATAAGGATTTCGACATTTATAAGATATCAACATTATTAAAGTGATCTACATTAGTGAGATTTCGACAAGAAGATCTCGATATTGGTAAGATGTCGAGATATAATGATTCTCGACATTGCTTTTCTCGAGATGTATCTTATAAAGATTTCGACATATATATATATATATATATATATATATATTATGGGAAGATTTTGAAATGTAAAGCAGATAGATTTCGAGGTATATAATAAGAAGGTCTCGACATTTATAAGACTCGATATTGTTTGATGACCTCGACATTTGTTTCCCAACAAAAGATCTCGGCAAGCTTATTAAAGATCTCCATAAACTCATGAAAGAACTCGACATGGTTTAATAATCTCGACATTGGCTTTTCAACCAAAGATCTCGACATTACCATGTTAGTAAAGATTTCGACATTTAAGTCATCGATATCTATTTAATATATAATATTCCTAAGTTTCGATATTGTTATAGAAAGACTTCGAGATGTGATAATTTTATCATACAAAGATTTCGAAATATAATAGTTTTCGATATTTTGTAATTCTAGCATTTCTAGGAATTTTAGGGTTTTCATTATTTTAGGGTTTGTGATATTTTTAATATTTTGATAATTAAGATTCAAGAATTGTAGACTTACCTGACTTAACAAGTATATTGATAAGAAAATATTTTTTGTAATACTCAGAGGATCGAAGCGTAGGAAAATTACCAGATTTCGTTTACCAGGGGGACAGGTAGGTGGATCATCCATCTATAATACGTAAACACATACGTGAATTATGTGTTTTCATGTGATTCAATGATTTTCGTGACTTACGTGATTTACCTGTTGTACGTACGTTTTATATAAATCATGTTTTATGATATTTTCACTTGCATGGCACGTGCATATCACGTTAGGGCGAGAGATGGTTATACCATGGTGTGATGGTAAGATATGAGATATTGACGTGCGGGGTAGAATGAGATGTTTGAGATTGGCGACTCTTAGAGGAGTCGAGGTTGGGCTCACTGGGCACCTGGCGGAGACAGACGTGATCGATCTTTCTACTCGGACATGATCGATTCGAGGTGCATACCGCCGGATGGGATTTTTTATTTGTGCGGGAGATATACGACCTGGTAGGAGGCCATTGACGTGATCGATCAGTGTACTTCCGACGTAGCTCGCCGCGAGACTTGGGGGTGGCCTCCCAGCAGTCTATTGCGCGCGGAGGTGTCGAGCCTAACCTAGGACCCTGTGTTGTGTGAAATAGGAATGTGGGAAAAGAAAGAGTGTGCATTATATCATGTCGTGAGAAATTGGGATCAGGGTTGTGTGCACACTTGCATACACGCATTTTATTCACCTACTGAACAAATTGCTCAGTGTTTACGTGTTGTAGGTACTGAGTGTGACGCCGGTAAGCGTCAAGACTGAGGCGGCTGGTGGCGGTGCTCCACGACTTTTGAGGGCGGTGTGGTACATGGATGAAGACCTGTGGAGCGGCGATAGGGTTTTGACCTTTTGACATTTTGGGGGCTTCGGCCCATTGTACAGATACTATTATGTAAAATAACATTTTGTTGTATTATAATATTTTTTAGAAAAATTTTTTAATTAGACGGGCCTTCCGCGGCTTACGTTGCGGAAATCCGCCACTAATCGCACTTAGAAAACGAGGTCGCCACATTGCCTGGCCGAAAATTTCGTTCGGCCCTGCAGTGTACGGGCCAAACGATTTTTCGGCCCGTGCACGGCCCGACCGTATTTTAATTTTTAATTCTAAGAAAGTTAAATACCGGGAGGAATAAAAGTTAAAATCGGAGCAAAACGGAAGTTGGTCAGGCCCACTGTTTTCGGTCCGGCATTCGTGTGTGCGGGTCGCGCGTTCGCACACAAGTCGGCATGATTTGCACCCCCTACGCGCGCACGCGAGCGACTTACATGTGGCATAATATTAGCTATTTAATTTAAACTAATAAAATTCACATCTATATATAAGGTGGGTGAAACCATGTTGTTTTTCCAATGTTGGACAACAACTCTTCACTTTAAATTCCCTCCAATTAATTCACATTCACAAGCCCAAAATAAAGCCCATTGCTTTATTAGTTGAGAGACACATGCTTATTAGTTGAGAGACACGTGCTTGTGAATGTGAATTAATTGGAGGGAATTAAAGTGAAGAGTTGTTGTCCCACATTGGAAAAACAACATGGTTTCACCCGCCTTATATATAGATGTGAATTTTATTATTTTAAATTAAATAGCTAATATTATGCCACATGTAAGTCACGCGCAGGGGGTGCAAATCATGCCGACTTGTGTGCGAGCGCGTGACCTGCGCACACGAATGCCGGACCGAAAACAGTGGGCCTGACCAACCCCCATTTTGCTCCGCCTTTAACTTTTGTTCCTCCCGGTATTTAAATTCCTTAGAAAAAAATTAAAATACGGTCGAACAAAATTTTCGGTCGGGCTGTGCACGGGCCGATCGAGATTTTCGGCCTGACCTGTGCGGGCCGATCGAAATTTTCGGCCCGACCTGTGCGTGCCGAAAAAATCGTTCGGCCCGTACACTGCAGGGTCGAACGAAATTTTCGGCCAAGCGGTGTCCGGGCCTGAAGATATCGATCGGCCCGCATACAGCCCGGTCGGAAATTTCGATCGGCTCGCACTGGTCGGGCCGAAAATATCGATCGACCGGTCCTAAAATGTTAAATCGAAATTTTTTTCCCATATCGATCGATCGTTCGAATTTATTTGTGTATGTAGTTTTCAGTATTTCGTACCGGAATTATATATTTAGTTAGTTTTTTCCTTTTAAATTAATTTAAATATCATAAGGGCAAAAATGTCTTTTTTCAGCCCTTTAGGGGGCGGTGACAAGTAAAAAGGAGACGGCGAATAGTAATCATGTACATGATTTATGTAATAAACATACCAACAGTGATCAACGGTTTTGGATCGAGGAAATGGATTTTGTAGGAGGTGACAATTTTTTCTTGCAAACATTATTCGTTTAACATAGCCACGTGGTTAAGTTACACGTGGCTCACATGCCCAGATTAACTTCACATGCAAACATGTGAAGTGAATTTGATTAATCCTCTAATAATAATCCTTAATTAAGCTACTAATTCAACTTCCTATGAAGAACTAATATGCTTTAAGTGCTTTTCCATGTGCTCTGCTCTGCCCTGCCTTCAGTTAGAGCTCTCCTATTTATTTTCACACACCCCATCCCATCAAAGCCTACCTTATTTACAACCCAAATTTTAATGGGTTCTTCCAATAAGAGGGTTTACCCAACTGCCGCCGCCGTGGGACGGCTGAGGTGTAAGCCGTGCGGCCGCCGGAGAGTCGTCTACGGCGGTTCCTCTGTTTCCGACAAGCTCAAGGCCTTACAAACCCTCTTACCACCATCAGCAGATTCTTCACATCATGTCATGAATACAGAGCAGCTTTTCAAGGAGACAGCTGAGTACGTATTACTGTTGAAGACTCAAGTTCTTGTTTTGCAGAAGCTAGTTGATTTCTACGGTTCTGAGAACAATGTCAGTTAAGAAGAGTATCCATCCGTAGTAAATAATGGAACTTTTATGAGTATTTCCTTTTCTTTGTATGATTTTCTGAGATACTAGTAAGAACAAGGAAAGATAATTAATGTTTCTCTTTTTTTTTTAGTTCATTTTCTTGTTTCAGTTCTGTATTTTTCTTTCTAAGTAGGTGTTAGTACTTTCAGTTCAGTTACCATCGTTTCCTGCTCCTGGCTCGTCTATGGGATAGCTTGATTGCAGAAATCATATATATGTACACGTTCAGGAAAACATATTATATTGCAGAAATCATATATGTGCGTGTTATTATGTCTTTCTTAATTCATTCAAGTGATGATGAACAGATAGACTTGAGTTGCGTGTTGTAATTATCCCCACATGATGTCTGATTTCTACAGGCAGATATGTTCCCTTATGTAGTGACAACTTCCACATGCCAAACTACATCTCACACACATATATAAATGATTAAATCATCTCCAAACGCATTTTCATAGTTTGCATAACTATTCTCAACACTTAACCCGTGAGAGCAAATGCAAAAGAATATTTTTGTTTTCCATGTCACATCAACTTTGTAACTTTTCAATATGGCCTCTATATTTTACTACACTTTTTAATAATTCAATACAAGTAAATGACTTATTTGCAATTTTAAAACAGCAAACGCATTTTTGCATTTAGACGCAGATTTGCGTTCGAAACAGGAGAGAGAAAGCAAAGAATGCATTTTGCATTTGCGTTTGCAATACTGTTGGAACATTTCTTTTACTGCATTTTTTCATTTGCGTTAGCGTGTTTAGGTACCATTGGAGATGGTCTTAACTCTTAATAATAACATTTTGCTCGTTCAATTCTTGAACTTTCACAGCCACACACTGAAGCATAAAACATTAGAACAGAAACATTTCCGACTTCAAGCTCACGTTAATCACTTCATAAAACATGCTATTAATGATTCCCCTTAATCCAGCCCATAAACTCACAAAAGTTCTCATGAGAAACCCCACCTTCCCTAACACCATCAATAATCTTCCTTTGAAGCTCCAAAGCCCTTCCTCTGTAACCCCCATCGCCCAAAACCATCTCCAATTTGCTCAAAATCTCCTCTCTCTCGATAAAAATCCCATCTTTCTCAAACCCTAATCCAGTCCTCCAATGATCCACGATAAACCGCCGATTGATAAACTGATCGGCGAAATACGGCCAGCAAAGCATCGGCACGCCGTTGCTCGCCGCCTCCACCGTCGAATTCCAGCCGCAGTGAGTCACAAAGCAAGCTATCGATCTGTGGGCCAAAACTTCTTGCTGGGGCGCCCAGCCCACCACTTTCCCTCGGCGCCCGACCCGACCCTTAAACCCGACTGGGAAAGCTTCTTCGACGTCCTTCGTCATATCTCCTCTGACGACCCAAAGAAACGGTCTCTTCGTCAGCTCTAAGCCCAAAGCTAGCTCTTTCAGCTGAGCTTCGTCGAACACTGTAAAGCTGCCGAAAGCAACGTACACGACGGAGTTGTCTTCTTCGCCGTCGAGCCATTCGAGGCAGCCGGAATCTTCCGGCCAGAAGTAGCCGGAGGATTTTCCGGCGCCGCGGTTGCTCGCTATTAGAGGGCCTATCGGCGTGCAGCCGCCCACGAATTCGTGCACCCCAGGCTCTAAATCGGCGGTGGAATTGCAGACGATCTTCTCAGCTAATTTCAAGGGTTCGTTGTTTTGTAGTATGTTTCGAAATACGGCTTTTCTCATTCCTTGGTCGGGGAGGCACGCCCAGGCGAGGTGGTCGGTGCTTATTTCAGGCGTCGCCGGCGAGAGTTTGAACATCCGAGTCTTTGTCGGCGTACCTAATCAAGAAAACAAGCGACGGTTATTTCAAAATGGTAATAAAAAGAGCAGCTTTGCTTTGCCAGCCACGTAAGAAGCTATCATGGGTAAACGAAGACTGCCTTCGATGTCTATAATCCCATCTTCGATGAGTTTCTGGGCGTTGCTGATTAAGGCCAACAACATGGTCGGCGTAGAACTGAAGACTGCCCTCTTAATTCCCAGCTTATGGGCAACCACTAAAGACGAAGCCATGTAAGCGTCTGCTATAAAGCAAGTGACTTTATCGTCACTCTGCTCAGCGTTTATGCGTTCGACGAGCGATTCTACTTCCCGGGGAAGGACTTGCCTGAGCGAATCGGTTAGTTTCGAGTGGTTGTTTCTGTCTTCGTTAGGCTCTAACCCGTCTGGGAATGAGGCTAAGTCTATCATTTCGTGCAATTCAACAGTTTCAGACAGTGATTTGATCATTCGCTTGTGGTTGAACTCAGTGTTCAAGAACGTTACTTTGAAGCCATTGATGGCAAGGCATTGGGAGATTTCGACGAGGGGAATGACGTGGCCTTGGGCTGGGTATGGTATAATTAGTACGTGAGGTTTTCCCATGTTTTTTTTTTCAGATTTTATTACCTCAGAAATCTATCGAGTTTGATTCATGTCTGAAACTTTTTATAGGTAAAGTTGGTTGGTCAGGAACAAGAATTTGAACATGGAACTGATACTTTTTCGTAGAACATTTTCCTTTTGTCTCATTCTTTTCTCTCCTTGTTAGTTTCTGAACCTTAGTTATCATCAAGTGTGATTATTCATTTGCTGGCTGTTATTACAAGGCTTCTCTTGTAATATTTTCTTTGTTTTTTTTTTTTTCCAGGCTGAGACAAGCACGTAATGTGGCACCAATTTTTTTTTTTTCAGCATTTATTTATTGAAAAAAGATGCTGCGAATTTTTCAAGGCCGGCCTTTAGATTCTTATATATCAACCTATGAATTTAATGAAAAAGATGCTTAGATGATATGAAAAACTCGGAAATGATGATTTGGGAGAATACAATTTCTATTCTATTGAGAGTACAATATATAATACTCCTTCCGTCCCAAACCATTTTATACATTTTACTATATTGGGCGTCCCACTTTTTTTGTACATTTCCTTATTTAGTAAAAAACTATCACAAACAATCAATATAATAATATTAAGTATTATCAAAAGACGTGTCAAAATATACACTTTTTTACCTTTTAAGTGTACTATATTATTAAAATATTCAGTTTCTTAAAACCCGTGTAAAACCCCAAATGTCCAAAATGATTTGGGACGGAGGGAGTAGTTTACACCAACACTCCTTCCCTAATATATGGAATAAATCATTCCCTAAAATATGGAATAACATCACCTAACATTACTCCCTAATTTCGGCAACACTAATGCCTTAATTTATGGAACAAAAACAGGAAATAATAAAATAATATTTTGACACTCCCCCTCAAGCTGGTTTAAAGATATCTTTCATTCCCAGCTTGCATACAAACCATTCAAACTCTTTTTTTGTATAGTCCCTTTGTTAGTATGTCGGCTACTTGCTTCTTCGTAGGAATATAGTTCACACAAATAACGTCGTTATCTATTTTTTCTTTGATGAAGTGCTTGTCAACCTCCACATGCTTTGTGCGATCGTGAAGTACTGGATTATGAGCAATTGAGATTGCTGCTTTGTTATCACAATGCATTTTTATTGGCCTTGATACTGAAATTTTCAACTCCAGTAATAATCTTTTGATCCACAAAACTTCACAAATTCCTTGTGCTAGGGATCTGAACTCAGCCTCCGCGCTGCTTTGAGCTGCCACATTCTGCTTCTTGCTGCGCCATGTGACTAAATTACCTCCTACAAAAGAGCAATATCCTGAAGTAGACCTTCTATCAATTGGATTTCCAGCCCAGTCTGCACCACTATAAGCTTCAACTTGCATATGTCCCTTACGACTAAATAGAAGACCTTTCCCGGGATGCCTTAAGATATCTCAAGATCCGGTAGACTGCTTCGAAGTGTTCAAGTCCTGGTGAGTGCATGAACTGACTAACAACACTTACCGGAAATGCTATATCGGGTCGAGTATGGGATAAATATATCAATTTTCCAACTAGCCTCTGATAGCGCTCAACCTCCTTTACAGATTTTTCTTTTGCTAGTTGCAGCTTGACGTTAGGCTCCATAGGTGACTCAACCGGCTTACATCCTAGCATACCTGTTTTCAATAATAAATCAAGGACATACTTGCGTTGATTCACAAATATACCTTCCTTGGATCTCGCAAACTCCATTCCAAGAAAGTATTTCAACACTCCCAGGTCTTTGACTTCTTTCCCAAGCTTCTCTTTAAGTTCTGCGAGTTCCTTATCATCACTCCCCGTCAAGATCATCAAAATATACAATCAACACAGATATTTTACCTTCCTTTGCGTGTTTGTAGAACATGGTGTGATCGGCTTGACTTTGGATATAGTCAAGTCGCTTCATGACATTGCCAAAACGTTCGAACCACGCCCTAGGAGACTGCTTAAGGCCATACAAGGCCTTCTTTAGTCTGCACACCTTTCCAGTATTGGACTTTGTTTCAAACTGGAGGAATACTCATAAACAATTCTTCATCTAGATCTCCATTGAGGAATTTGACATCTAGCTGGTATAGGGGCTAATCAAGATTGACTGCAAGTGACAATAGTACTCGAATTGAGTTAATTTTTGCTACAGGTGAAAATGTCTCTTGGTAATCTATTCCATATGTCTGCGTGAACCCTTTGGCTACTAGTCTTGCCTTATATATCTCCACACTTCCATTAGGTCTACTTTTTATTGTGAAGACCCATTTGCACCCTACGGTCCTTTGATCCTTAGGAGCTGCGACAAATCCCAAGTATCATTTTTCTTCAAGGCATTCATTTCTTCAAACACTGGTAATCTCCAATCCCGGTCTGCTAGTGCTTCCTGAATGTTTCTAGGCACAACATGTTTCGAAATATTAGTAGTAAATGCCTTCTGTGTTTCGGATAGATGATCATAGGTTATATATCTTGCTATGGGATATTTGGCGCAGGTTCTAGTACCTTTCCGTAAGGCAATAGGAAGATCAATATCATTTTTTTTGTAGGGTTGAACTTTCAAGACTACTATTGGAAGGTTCGGGGACAATAGGTAGAGGAATAGAGTTAGGAGGAAAAAAGGTACCTGATGTATCTACAATTCCATTGCCCTGGAGTTCAGATTGAGCTTGTACTAGAATTGTTAGTTCATCTCCTCCTGTTTTTTGAATATTCCTTCTAGAATAAATCTGAGGTTCAAGGATATTTCGGTTTTTTTTCATCCGTAGTATTCCCTCTTCTGACAAACCAATTTCATGGTCAATGACTTCTGGTTCAAGATCCTTGTTTTTAAATTCGAGAGGTTGGTTAATAACAGTTGGAAGAGGCTCAGATATTTCCCAAAAATTTGATTCATGTAAGCTCACCCCCTGAATTAAAATTTTTGTAAAGTATGGTATTGTTTCCATGAAAGTGGCGTCGACTGTTATGAAAATACTTTAGTGATGAGATTAAAAAATTTATAGCCTTTGCGATTTGCGGCATAACACAAAAAAACGCACTTCTCTGCCCTAGGGTCTAATTTTGACCTGGACATTTTCGGTATATGCACATATGCAATGCAACCAAATATTTTAAGCGGTAAATCTGAATTGATACGAGATGTTGGAAAATATTTTTTCAAACATTCTACTGGGGCAATATGTTTTAAGACTCGAGTGGGCATCCTATTTATCAAATATGCTGCAGTTAAAATCGCGTCACCCCACAAATATTTCGGAATATTCATGTAAAACATGATAGCTCTAGCAACTTCAAGTAAGTGTTTATTTTTCCTTTCTGAAAACCCATTTTGTTCGGGGGTGTCAGCACATGTTGATTGATGTAGCACGCCTTTTTCTTTTAAAAAAAAACTTCCATATATTGGTTGAAATATTATGTTCCATTATCGGTTCTTAAAATGCTTATTTTTGTTTGAAATTGATTTTCAATTAGATTAAAAAATCCAGATTTTACCAACCTCGTTTTTTTCTTTCATAAAAAAAAACCCAGCAAAGTCGAGTATGATCATCCGTAAAAGTTACAAACCATTTTTTCCTGAAGAAGTAGTTACCTTTGAGGGACCCCACACATCACTATGAAATAGGTAAAAAGGCTTTGACTCCGAATAGGGTTTTTGAACATAAGTTTTTCGTCGACTTTTAGCAAGAACACAAGATTCGCATTGGAAATAAAAAAACATTCACTTTTTTAAATAAGTAAGGAAATAAAAATTTCATTTATGAAAAAGTAGGGTGGCCTAACCGGAGATGCCATACCATTATTTGATCACAAACAGAAAGGGAACTGATACCACTAAGCCCTTGAACAACTTATAATCAAGTGGAATACTCTCAAAGTAGTAGAGACCACTAATCATTCTAGCACTGCCAATCGTCATCCCCGAGCTCCGGTCCTAAAAAATACAGTGAGAGTCACAGAAAATCACATGACAGAGTCTTTGGATAACTTGCTAACAGACAAAAGGTTGCAGGCAAGTTTGGGTACGTAAAGAACATATTTCAGGTCTATCTTCTCAGAAATTGTGACCAAACCTTTTCCAACAATGGGTGAAAGACTTCCCTTTAACCTTTTTATTTTCAAAGTAGGGTGAGTAGTGTTTCAATAGGTCAAGGCAGTTGGTCATATGATCAGATGCTCCAGAGTCAATGATCCAGGGAGCAAAAATTCTGAAACCACAAGAAAAAGCATTTATTTCGTTACCTGTGTGTGGCACGGAAACTTTCGGAAACTAGAAGAGGAACCTGATTTCAACAGTGCAAGAAGTTGTTGCAGCCGCTCGTTGGTGATGGTAATAGCAGCAGTCTCAGCTTCATTTGCAGAGGGAAGGGCGCGACTGTTTTTCTCTCACGTTATGCCCTGAAAATTTGTAGGTTTGTCGTGGATTTTCCAGCAGTTTTCTCGAGTGTGGCGCGGCTTGTTGCAGTGGTCGCACCATACACTTGGTTTCTCCTCTAATTTTCTTCTGTTGGCAGCACTTTTGCGCATGTTTGGGGCTGTCGACCTCATAGCTTGCACAGGTTCATATCCTGCTGTCATGATCAAGGCAGAGCCCTCCATAGCGGTAGTAGCAGGTCCTTTCTTGCCGAGCATAACATTCCGGCGACTTTCCTCTCTTCTAACTTCAGCAAACACCTCTCCTAGGGATGGCAACGGTCTTCCGATGATTCTCCCCCTCACCTCGTCAAAGTCCACATTGAGACCAGCTAAAAACTTGAAGATACGACTATCTTCCACAGTTTTCTTGTGGTATTGTCCATCTTCAGGATTCTTCCACTCATACGCATCGAAGAGATATAGGTCTTGCCACAGTCTCTTCAAGGAGTTGAAGTACTTGGTAATTGTTTCTTCGCCTTGTACCGATCCACCAAGTTTGAGAGTCAACTCATAGATCTGAGACTGATTTCCTAAATCAGAGTACGTCTGATTTACGTTCGCCCATAACTCATGCGCCGTAGGGAAGCACATATAATTAGCGCCGATCTCTTCTTCCATGGAATTTACTAGCCATGTCATTACCATAGAATTTTCAGCATCCCTTGTATCATACATTGGATCTTTCTCCGATGGAGCCTTCTCGTCACCCGTTAAGTAACCCATCTTTCCTCGGCCTCGGATATACATCCGTACTGACTGGGACCATCTTAGGAAGTTGTCGTCGTTCAGCTTGATGGTTGTAATTTGGACGGGATGTGAGTCAGATATTGTTTTATGCGTGTTTCTCGGGGGTTGTGGCTGGTCAACGCCGGAAATTTCAGACATGGTTTTGGCTTAAAAAAAAGGTGCTGAAAAGAAATTATGCAGAGGAAAAAATATATCGCTGGAGTTTTTTTTGTGAGTGCTCTGATACCAACTCGGAAATGATGATTTGGGAGAATACAATTTCTATTCTATTGAGAGTACAATATATAATAGCTTACACCAACACTCCTTCCCTAAAATATGGAATAAATCATTCCCTAAAATATGATGAAATCAGCTACTAACATTACTCACCAATTTCAGCAACACTAATGCCTTAATTTATGGAACAAAAACAGGAAATAATAAAATAATGTTTTGACAGAAAATGAAGTCATCTTTGCAGTACATATCTTGTGTAGTAGATTCTTCCGGTTTTGATGATATAGAGAACACTAATGAAGAAAGAACTATATAAACTAAAGATATATTTTCCCATATTGTTTCCTTACAAAAGATCATATGAACTTGCATTCTTCAAACATAAGCTTACAAATAGGATACAAGCTAATGAAATAGTCCCTAAGCTTAATGAGTGTGTGATATAGCAAGAAATTCACAAAAAACACCTCACTTCTTATGCCCACCGTGTAACGATTTCTGGGACCCTTCGAAAAGATCCAGCAAGAAATCTTCCAAATCATCAGCACTATACTTTATATGCTTTTCGCTAATATGATTAATATGCCTCCCAACAAAAGTTCGATAAGCTTGTATTACCTTCAGCGAAGTCGATATCCTAAGGTCCTCTCTTAGCTGAGGGTCCCTAACCGACCAGCTCGTCTGGCTCTTATAGACATCCTCGAACGCCGTGTAAAAGCTCTGAAGCCTCTCCTTCAAAAGGGTCTTCGAAACCGAGCTCGAGCCAGGGTTGTGAATCCCCTCGTCTTTCAGCAGGGAAAGAATCGAACTCCATGTAGCCTTTTCGTAGTTCATGGCGTGCCTCTGAAACTTCCAGTTGTGTTTCCTTATCCATTCGTCGCCCAAAACAGTCCTCAGCTCAGAGTTCTTGACCTTCTCAGCCATGTAATGGATGTTGTTCGTCAGAAAAAGCTGCTGTAATGACTCTTCCCTGTACATCTTCGCCTTCTCTTCGAGGTTGGATTCTAACACCATCATTAGGGATCGAAAATGGACGCCCATTGGAGAATCAGAAGTCGTCTGCGTTCCCTTATATTCTTCGTCATTACTATGATTCTCATTGGACCGTAAGAAATTAGCTCCGTCTTCTTCTTCCTTGAAAACCTCGTCGAGCGTTTTGCTGTAATCCATGAGTGTCCTGACGTAGTTCATTACATACCTAGTTAGGTGGTGGACCCCACCGCCCGGGAAAGCATTGGGAGATACATTGGCCCCAACTTTTTCCTCAAACTCAAGGAAGGTCATCTTTGCACATTCGCCCAATCTCTTCATAGTGTCGACGAATTCGCTCTTTATTACTGCGCCCGCCTCGTCGCAGTAAAGGGAGCTTACGTCTGGGACAAGCTCTCCAAGAACCTCGTACATGTAAAGAACCCTAATCAGCTTCTCGGGCTGCCGGGGCCCGATCGAAACAGCTTCCCCAAAGTTGAGTAGCTGCAAAACAGCAGTTTTAGAAGACTCGACGAAGCAATCGCTGCTGACCGATTCGATCTCACCGAAGATCTGATCACAGAGCAGCTTTTCGCTTGAGAGGTAAACCCTAACGAAGATCTTCATTGCCCTAATCCATCGCCTAATCTTTGAGTCCAGGGCATTCCATTCCATCCTAAGAACATCCTCTATGCTCATCCTTTCAACTTCGAGGATGAAGAGGCAGTCGTCTAGGGCATCTTTCTGAACGTTGACGAACGCCTGGGAACATTCCCGCCCATAATCGCAATCGAACATGAGATTCGCAATGTTTTTAAGGTCTGGGATTACGTAGGGATGAACGAGCTCGATTATGTATTCCTCTGAGGCCCTCCCAAGGCTGTCCCTTTGCGCCACGTCATCGGTCGAATCCCCGCCAGAGGAGATGATCGAAGCTGCTTCGTTTAGCTCGTCTTCGCTCGAACGAAAGGACATTTGCTCGGGCTCGAAGGGTTGTCTGTTATGGACGAGCAAGTGAGTGAACTCTTCTTCGAGCCTAGACATTGCTGTCTGAAGGATATCGTGGGCCTGTCTGAGAAGGGATCCATTATCGCCTTCGTCTACTTCATCACCGTTCTTACTATCTTGGGCTTTGCCCTCTAACGACTCTGTTACTTTCTTGAGTTCGTCGACTGATTTGAGGTATTCGTAGGCTTCGTCGGGCCCACTGTCCCATATCAGAGATTGATCCTTTTCCCAAAATTCGATCTTCGCACGAATCTTGTTTAATTTCTGCTCTGTTTCATCAGTGGAGTCCCCTTCTTCTTCGTTTGAATCTCCATTGCCATTTTCGTTGCTGATTAGCGCTAGGGTTGACAATTTTGAGCCCAAATTCGCCAAGATTTTCCTCTCGTCGTCGGTCAAATTCTTTTTCGTCTCTAAGGCTTTCGATATATGTTTGAGTTGAGCTATTAAATCTTCTGCTTCGCCTTCTATATTAGGCGTTGCGATGTTACAGTCCCCCATGTCATATAACAGCAGCTAAACCCAACGCTATATGTAAGAAACTATGACAGAAAATAAAATCTCCGAAAAAGCTTTATAGCGTATGTTGTTAACTCAGCTAAATGAGATTGCTACAAATTTCCCAAAGCTTCCCAGAAAACCCAGCATCAGTAATAGGACAAGAACCACCAAATCTAAGTTTTCCAAGCTGTTCTAAGCAAGGCACTTAGAAAAAAAAAAGGGGGAGATTAAAATGGGGGCAATCGAAGCAATAAACACAAAGGATGTTAGCTGTTTACTACAGTAAGGAAGCAGACAACCGACATCATATGAACACCATGATGAAGCTGATAAAGTCCTGGATTTAATCGCTGATCTGCAAGAAATGATCTTTTTGCGCTGAATCTGAAAAAGTGAGAGCAAGCAAATCCCAAATCTTTGCTGCTGTTAATTTTTTTATATTTTGTTGTTCTTTTTGACAACTGTCTCTTCTCTTCTCTTCGTGAATGATGCTTTCTTGCCGGTTTTTGACCGGTCTTCGGTCTTCCTTGAAATGACGGTCTTTTCTTGCAGTGTGGTACAAACATTTTTCGATAATAACGTCTATCTCCTTCATGGTTTTAGAGGAAATCCTTCACATGTTTTTTTGTTTAATATATTACATTTTCCACGTGAGAATAAATGTTTGATGTTCAATAGAGATAATTAATTTTGGGTTGTATGCATACAATACAAAAAGAAGGTTTACAAGTCAAGTTTTTGATATCGGATCACAATTTATTAAAAAAGAATTAGTAATAGACAATAAATATTCTTATGTCCATGCTAGAGGGTTCAATTCAAGATGACAGATGAAGAAAGGAAAGTCATAGCACTTCATAAAAGTAGAACTCTACACACAAATGAACGATTATAATGATAGGTTTGGCATTTAATAAAGTGTAACATATGTACTTATTTAAGAAAACAACAGAATGTAGGGGTGTATGGTAATTATTGTAACTTTGGGGAATATCTGTAATTATGCGATAGTTAATCTTAGTGGGAATTCTTGGATACTATTCTATTATTGTAGGCTATACTTAGGGACGGTTAAATCTATTAATTGTGAGGAACATTCTATTTTTAACTCAACTAGCATGTCCCATTGTAATGTTTGAATTTAATTCGTATCATATCTAAATTATTTGATGAAGTCTCTATCAATTGTTGAGAAAACACCTAACGACCTAATTTTCCGTCGTATATTCAAACAGCAACGAAATTGAGTTTTCCTCCGTTCAAATTCATAAGTCAGTCAAATTTCATTTATTCAGGTTTGATTATGTATGCTGAGAATGATTGGTTTCTCCCAAACTCCTTCGGAAATTATCCATGTCACGAAAATAAAATTTTATTTCACGTATTTTTCCTATCATGAGGTTTACTGGTACACTACATTTCCTATATATTTATATATAATATGTGCGTTTGTGTATCCCTTCAACGTCATTACATATTCATACTCTTTTATGAGATGATAATGGATTCGATTGAGAAGACAAATTTTAAAGAACGTATAGGCCACGGCCATGTCAAAGATTTTGTAATAAAACATTACAAATATAAGATAGTATGTGCAATTCTTTTGTTATTTTTAGTACATTGAACCAAGTCACAATCAAATATCGGCACACATCAATGCGCCGGTCTATATTATAGCTTAAATGTGAAAGTTCAAGTTTTGATGTTGAATTTATTACACGTCTACGGTGCATATATCCAACACTCTCTAATATAACACTTAATTTATGCCTTCGTTTTGAAATTCTCATTTATTCATGATCTGATTAGAATTTGCTTAGTTCATTAAGGTCATCTCCTTGCCTAAGACAAAAACAGTAAGTACATCTTTTCTTCCCTGTTATTGTGTTTAGGGGGTTCAGCTGATGGTTTGTTGTTGGAATTTGTTCAATTTTCTCTTTTGTTCCATTTTCTTCGGCGAGAATCTTTGTTGTTTTTGGCATTATTTATACTCGGAAAAGGACGGAGTTTGGCATAATAATGTGCAGAGGTAAAGCGGATTATGGTAATTAATAAGTGTAATATAATGGAATATCTTTGTAATATGTACGCGTGAGGGCTGCTTCAATAATCTGATTTGTGTAATGCAAGGATCAAATGGCTGTTTGGATGTGATAATTCCCACAATGTTGTTGTCTGCATTAGTTTCATCAGTCAAGACATTTGATTAGTACATTTGGCATGATAAGTGTTAACATGTCTTTTCTATTGTTGGCAATATTGTTTTTTCTTGATGAAAATTGTAATATGAATCTGAGATTTTGCTTGGATTAAGCGAATTCTACAGAAATCGTGTATGTTTAGCTAGCTTGGCTGGCTTACTATTTGAAGAAAGTTGTCCGTTTGCTAATTGTTTATTTTCATTTTTCTTGGCAAAATATGATAGGATTTCCCAAGTAAATAATCGTTACGCAGAAGAGAACACTATTTAAAGAAGCATGTAGGGCAGACAATTAATAATCAAGAAGAAATTACCGTAGGACGATTTGCCCAAATACAAAACAATTTAAAATCAAAAGCCAACTCAGCGCAACAATAGCTCCAATGCAGACAAGGAAAGAACTGCATTTTCTTCCCTCGAATTAAAAAGACAAAAAAAAAAGGTACTTGAAAAGAGAAGTCTCCAATTACTAATGAACTAATCCAAAAGGATGTCAAAGAAATAGGGAACATATAGAAGACATGGTATGCTAGGCTATAATCCCATTGGTGTCTGCTATTGCAATCTTCCTATGATCTTTTTCTATCTGTCTGTGATAATCATAAAATGAAATAAAGATTATATGTTTACCTCAGTAAAAACGGTTTCCCGAGAATCTATGCGCAGAAGTAGATGGACGAAAGGAGTTATCGTTTTCCCTTCGGTTAGATAGATTACGGAGAACCTCCGAATAAAATTCCCAGCACACACTCGTTTCGTTTATGGCACTCTGACCGAAAGGATTTTGAGATACGTACGTCTGCACATTTTCAGCTCTTAACAGACCTTCCAAATAAACCCGAATATCACCTCCCGGACCTGAACAGAAACAAGTTTTTTTTTTTTTTTTTTTTTTCATATTTAGAAAAACACTTTGTTACAAAAGAAGTTGAACAAGGGGAAACGTCCTCCCTATAAGCAGAGGAATCAATGTATTTAGTGGATGAATGGAGTTAAGGAAAGCATGTCGGTGATCTGTAAATCTTTTCGAAATCTTACCTAGTGAGTTGTCATTCTTGTCCTCGTAGTGATATGACTTTGGAAATATTGCAGTGTGCAACTGACAGGACAGTATAAGATGTAGTTAGGACATTCTAGAAGCTCAAGGAAGTAAGAGAACCCAAAGACATGATTAGACAGCAAAGATCTTACTGGATTGAGTAGGGCTTTGTATGGAGAATCATCCAATAACAATGTGTTTGATGAATCATAATCTCCCTTCTTCCAAGGCAAGTTGCGATCATTTGGTTCCCAGATTTTACGTAGCTCTTTGCAGACTAAGGGCTTATGAATGTTTTCAAGAGTCTTAAACCCTGTTTGGGTACTGTGCATCATGTCCTGAAAAACAAACAAATGTGATTTTTTATGCTAAGCTGATTGTATTTATTTTCTGGATGAAGATCAAGCAAACCAACTGACCACTTAAGGTCATACCAACAGCTTGCACTGATAAAAATATGACGATGGAGACTAAAAACAAGGGTTGTTTGTAGCGGCTGTATTTCTGAGTTAACCCTGAGCCTGATATGGTAAACTAAAGACATCCTGCACACAAGATAATGCATAGAATACGACAGGTGATGCTATTCTAACTACCCGTCCCATTATAATAAATATAATCGCACCCTGACTAAGGTTTCCATTGCTAATTGGTAACAGTCTCTATGTGAGCTAGAGAGACTGAACACATTCATGCGTTCCCTCGGATAATTAACTTTTTGGCAGGCGGAAATGTACAAGAAATCAGATGCTCAGAAACAAGTTAAAGCATATTAACATATATGGTTAAGGACTGACTTGAAGATAGTTAAGTAACATTTTTTCTACAAGGTCAATTCCGACACGAATAGCCCAGATGCCTTACCCAGCAAAATAGCAATTTGTCTTTCAGATCTCCGAATAAATATTCAACAACTCTAGCAATAACTTTCCTGCAAAAATCCAAAAATATCCACAAGCAAACAAAAACACTGAGAATGCAACCAGTGGAGTCCATACGTATTACAATGCGCTGAATGAACATCTTCATAAAAACAAAGATATAATGAAGTAAGATGGAGAATAAAGAATAAAAAACCAGCGAAATCAAAAAACAGAAAAAGACAAAGTTCGAGCAGTACTTGGCCCTTGACGACCATATCCCTACATCAAAGTTCTGAATGCAAAACCTCAGAAAATCATCACAATGTGGTCTCTTGAAAACTGCAGAATTAGAAGGAATAATTTAGGTAAGTTTTTCAAATACACTCTTGAAAACAAAATAAGATTTGGAAAGGAATATAAGGTTCCCACTTGCTCGTCCTAGTATACATATGTCTTCTTTGTAATCTTTGGGTCCACCCATTACGACATATGCCAGCAAACCATTTACATCAAGGACAAGAAGTTTCCTCTTACTAGAAACAACTGGTGGTATCAATGTCAGTTTTCCATTCTGATTCGATAATCGTTCTATTTCTTTCGCAGATGATGGAAGACGCATACTACTCCCTTTAACAGAACAAACACCCTCTTGAAGAATCATTGACCTATCTCTGACACTTGATCTGTGCCCAAAGACCAACTTTTCTCGTGTCATCAGGCTAGGATGACAAGCATGCTGACTGCTGCAAGGTACGAATTCTCCTCCCCCAAAAGAACCAGATTTATCTGCAGCTAATTCAGAACTAACTGGTATACTAACATCTGATGGATAGACTGTGTGTTCATGGCACTGAAAGTCCAAAGGAGGCTCCTTATTACGACCAACATTAGATGATGAGAGTTTTTTTACAGCAGAAGACCCAGATTCTTGAACATACTCAATCGCAGGGAGCTTACAACCTGTGCCAGAGCATTGATTTCCATCAAATAAATCTAAATTTGACACATCTGCATGCTCAGTGACCTGAACTTCATCTTTCTTTTTTACTTTCTTCTTCCTCCTTCTCCTCCTTTTTGCAGATACGCTTTCTTGGGTTAGTGATTCCTTTGAACCTTTATCAGGCTGAATCTGGTCAGCACTTTGAGCTCCATCTATAACGTTTGTCTTGTCCGTAATATTTTCCCTCCTATAGTTCGTTTCCTCATCCACATCCATCACATAAAGGTTGTCAGTTGAATCTGCAACTATTTTGTGATGTTTGACAACTGACTGCATGATAATTTTTATTTTGAAAAAGGTTGTCCAGATTATTGTAGGCTTCAAGATCTTTCAGTTTATCTGAAGCTTCACCACTTACTATCCCTCACATCCCTGACAATTCATCATTCTTTTCAATGGAGTTCTCTCCCCCGGGCAGTCATCTTTCCTTGTAGCAATTTTTTAAGAGATATCAGCATCAAGATTTTTCAGTTTCAGGCAATCAATAATGAGGATATATAATTAGAGACACAATCCTCATGATATACGATGTTACCTGCTATATCTTATATGCTGTTTGTCGTATCATAAACCTCCTCCAGATACAACTTCCCGTTCGGCCTAAATTAAAAAATAAGCAAAAGTAAGGCAATTAAGTGAATAGAATTTATGATAAAGGCTTTGGATTACATATGAGAAAAATAAATGATTCAAAGATACATATGCAAGAGAGGAATGGGATAGAGAAGAAATAACAGAGCAAAATAACAGTTTAGATGACACAGTGAAGAAAAGAATCAGATGAGAAGTAACATGCAAGGAAAGAATTAGCTACAGCGGCCAAATTGAAAATTGGAAACTAACACTTTTTCAAGCATGTCACCAATGTAATGCCTCCGAACTAATACGAAATCCTATTGTGTGGACAATTCCAACTGTATAGAACCAGAACTTTGATAACCAGTCACACCATCAATACAACAAGTCACCAAGGACTGACCGTTTCATATAGAGATAACTTCTATTAGGTTTTTCCTAACAAGTTCAATGCCTCTCTTCTTTATATTCACATTCCCATCCAACAATAGAAAACGATTTTCCCAATCAAACATGCCGATTTATAAATTAAATAGATGAAACTTTCAGAAAACAATCAGATACATCAACGAATCTACAGCTGACATATAAACATAAACCCTAGCAAAGCACCGTAACGGAACCACACAGATTCAGCGGCGACAGACATCAGAAACTGAAATAGCGAATACAGATGATAACTTCACATCAAAGAAGACGCTAAACGAATCACAGATCTTAAGAATTTATGGACGAATACGTACGAAATGATGTTTTTGGGGGGCGCGCGACCTCGAGCAGACTTGGGCAGTCGTAAGCGAATGGCGAAACGAATGAGGGATGCGAAACGATCCGATCTTTTACTGAATGCAGCTGTATGGATGGATATAAATATAAAATTAATTGCTGAAATTAAATAAAGATTGAAAATTGTTTTTGTTTGGGCCGAAAATGAGAATAATATGGGCCACATGAACATAATGGGCTTTACTTTAAGCCACCCCTATAAATTCCATAAAATTTTCCATGTTTGACTAAGTAGCATTTTTTATGAGACCTAATTTATGACTGAAATTTTTAGTCTAAATAAGTGGTAGCAATTTAAGGACACTTTATTGGTAGCACTATTAGTCCTATAAGTATCGAAATTGAAGCAATTTGGGTACCCTCAAACCCAAAATAAAAAATTTAGCCCAAGTTTTATACATGTGGCGCCGAAGATGTTGACCTATAAAATTTAATCTTTTCTTTTCTCTAATTAAGCATCACCTCATGTGTCAAAAAACTTAAAAAATAAATGAGCTTAATTGGAGTAAAAAGAACAAAATTTAGTTTTGTAAGTACAAACAAAAAAGGTAGTTTTAGAACAATGAAAACCAGAAAACGTCAGCTATGCTAACTTGGACTATTTATGTGGGGATCAGTTGGGGGATGCAGAAAATAAATTTAGTCCAAGTCAGTATCTCCAACTCCACGTGAATAATTTCGGATAGAAATCAGATTTCTAAGTTTAATTGTAGTGAACGTTAATTTTCAACTTATAGTACTAAAATTTACACCAATAAATCATGTCCTTAAAGTGCAACGATTTTCTTGCTTATCGACTAAAATTATCACCCTTAAATTAAGTGTCTTAAAATGCCACAATAACCAAATATACAAGACTAAAATATAATTAAGCCTATTTATATTTAATTATTATTGACTATGCCGGTCATATACCAACTGCTACTGCTAACCTAATCGTGTTTTGATTATTCAAAGGAAAACATATATGAATAAATCGAATAATTTAAGGGTAAAACTACAGGCAGAGAAAAGAAAGAGCACAGTGTATTCAAAATTAAAAATCAAAATGTCATGAGCAAATTGTCCGACCAAAGAAAATGTTTCATTATTGCAAATGTCATATAATTTATAAATATCTACAGCGAATAAGATTTCTTGATTGATACTACTATTCAACCTCGACGAGTATAAGTATGCAAGAAACTGTTGTATATAGACATTTCACATACATATTCATTCAAGCATTTTGTTTGCATACAACTTGTTGAGGAAATGGACACCTCTCGATGAGGATTCAATGTATGATCTATATTTGCAAGTGTTTAAGATCGAATTGAGTACAGAAGAGCTCAATCGAAGCTTTAAAACGCAACCCACACACACTTTTGTAAACACAGATTTACGTGGTTCGGCCCCGACTTTGGGCCTACTCCACGGATCAACCGAGCCTCCTTTAGTATAGATCACAACACAAGAGTTACAGTATGCCGTGACCTCCACAACTTATGTTTACACTAACTCGTGATTCTCACTCTACGAACGCTATGAGCTCTCAAAGATAGCTAGTCGAAATCGAAAACACTGAGATATAAAGATTGAGTCATGCATAAAAAATGTCTCGAGACTAATCTCAGCCCTCCATCTGATCGGATCGAACGCTTCATGAAGCTCCACGTCGCCCGTGCTGTATCGCGTGAGTTCACCAAATTCGTATGACAATTCTATAAGTGAAATCCCGTTTTAATTGTCATCCGTCCGATCCTCATCATGTGGCTGTGATTCATTATCCGCTTCATCCTGCTTGATGTAATCTGGGCCCTTGATTGCTTTCGCGCGCCATCGAACGATCTGCATTCAAACATCAGCTTTTAATCACAATCGTTGATCCCGTTCGCGCGATATCGTCGGCTCACATTTAATCAGCAGCCTTTGAAAGCTGGCCCTCAGATCGAGCTCCCAGATAATCCAACGGATGCTGTACATCGCAGCTTCTCTTCAGTTTTCAGCTTAGCTTCGATACAGCTTCTTTCGGCGACTTTTCCGGCGACTCCGACGAGGTGATGGCTCGCCTATCTCAACACAACTGAAGTTGATCATACACACTAGGGAAATAGTAAGATGGGTCGTTGGATGAAACCTGACCTGAGGTATGAAATTAAATAATTGTTAGTCGAATCATATTAAGAGATGAAAATTTGATTCATTATATTTCCTTTAGGTATATTCTTTAGTAGTTGCAATGAGCTTCGTGACTTCGATGTTCGTGTTTCAGCTTACAAGGATGTATTCATCAACCCTGATGTCAGGTAATAGTATACCCATTAATAAGGTTGATCTGACTATTTGGTTAAATATGTATACCTATTATATATAGATGATGATTGCCCTCAAATTTAATCATAATTTGGTTAACTGGCAGAATCAATAAAGCCCATAGAACAATTGCGGTTCTTGAGAATTACGAAGAAGGCGAAAAATATGCAGAGCACAACCGTAAATTCCTTAGGAAAAGGCCGCCGCAAATAAGGCCTTCCATTAATCGGTTCTTTTCAGACAAAAAAGGGTAAAATACATATAACTTCCTCGTGATTTCGCTAAAATGCACATAAACCCCCGTGGTTTTTTTTTATTGTACGGTACTCCGTCGTGGTCTAACTAATGTTGCACCGTACCCCCGTACAATAGTTCTTGCCCGAAACAAGTTTTTTTTACTGTTAAATGACCAGAATAACCCCAACTATTCACCATCTTTTCAAATGATAACCCCCGGACCTCTCTAGAATAAAAACAGTCGCCCGGGGTTAAGATTTGAAAAGAAGGTGGATAGTTGGGTTATTCTGGTCATTTAACGGTAAATAATATGGTCATTTGAGCTCATGTAAGGGCACGTGTAATCCAATTTCGGGCAAAAACTGTTGCTCAAGGGTTATCATTTGAAAAGAAGGTGAAATAGTTAGGGTTATTCTGATCATTTAACAGTAAATTATATGGTCCAAACTTAACCCACCTGCAGTAAGATCGAGTGTAATCCAATTTCGGGCAAAAACTGTGCCCGGGGGATACGGTGTAACATTAGTTAAACCACGAGGGAGTACCGTACAATGAAAAAACCACGGGGGTTTATGTGCATTTCGGCGAAATCACGAGGGGGTTATATGCATTTTAGTCGACAACAAATGATGAAAATTATCAACGAATTATGATTGACATTGAAGAAGAAGAAGTTGTTTGTCTAATGATATAAATATATGTGTGTTCCATAAGGAGACTTTCTTATTGTGATTCTTCTATTCTCTAGTTTTAGTTGCTATGCTTTTGAAAATGAGCTTCGTATTCCGATAATGATTTATTTATTATATACTGGCTACGACGACTATGTGTTTTTTGCTTATATTCACTATTAAGAACCGGGGTTTAATTTCAATTTGATAAAAAAAATAAAAATATCACTGAGTAGTATATATAGAATATCCAGTGTTTTAAAAAGCGTAAAATAGCGCGTTTCGTAGCGTGCTATAGCGCATTTTACCAGAAAAGCGTTAAAGCGCAAATAAACTAGTGTTTTGTCCTAAATAGCGTAAGTATTTTAACTAAAAGCGCCAATAGCGTGAGTAACGTAAGAGTGCGATATTGCGCATGTAGCGTATCATTTTTTGTTTTTTTTTTTTGTTTTTTTGTTTTTTTTTTTTTTACGTCTTAAGCTGTCATCACACTTAATCGACTATGAACTTATACCACACCTGTGACGACCCGCCATCTACTACTATTTTCTTACACTAACATTCGTGACTAAATAAAATATAAAATATATTACATAGGAAACATCGATAGAATTTTTCGATTTTGCAAAGCACACCACACTCAACTATTTTACAATACAAACATTGTTCAGATTTTACATACAATACAAACGTATTATATAAAAACATACATAATTAAACATAACGCCCGCCGCACAGGTCGCATCCATGTACACACCACCCTCAAAAGTCACCGAAAGTTCCAGAAGGACCAGCCTCGTCATCTAAACATTTATGTACCGAATTCGCTACGTCTACAACACATAAAACATGCGATGAGCTATAAAGCTCAGTAAGTGGAAATATGCATGTATGCACGTGTCCAAAATAGCAAAGGCATCCACGCCAGTGCTTTCTAATACTATCCTCACATCATACTCATTCGTTTCTCATTTTCATCAGGGCCCATAGCTACTTACTAACCGCACCATCATATCATGAGCTCAAATCCTATTCGGATAAAAATACGATAGTGGCCCACACTGGCTAGGATAAAATTAGGGTTTATCTCCAATCTTATCATTCACCAGGTCGCCCCTCTATCAAATTACTTTCCTGGCACTATAGTTATTCTACGTGCCTTCCCAATACCTAAATAATTTAGGTAAATATACTCGACGGTTTTACCCCCGTCATAGTGTGACGACCCGCCATCTACTACTATTTTCTTACACTAACATTCGTGACTAAATAAAATATAAAATATATTACATAGGAAACATCGATAGAATTTTTCGATTTTACAAAGCACACCACACTCAACTATTTTACAATACAAACATTGTTCAGATTTTACATACAATACAAACGTATTATATAAAAACATACATAATTAAACATAACGCCCGCCGCACAGATCGCATCCATGTACACACCACCCTCAAAAGTCACCGGAAGTTCCAGAAGGACCAGCCTCGTCATCTAAACATTTATGTACCGAATTCGCTACGTCTACAACACATAAAACATGAGATGAGCTATAAAGCTCAGTAAGTGGAAATATGCATGTATGCACGTGTCCAAAATAGCAAAGGCATCCACGCCAGTGCTTTCTAATACTATCATCACATCATACTCATTCGTTTCTCATTTTCATCAGGGCCCATAGCTACTTACTAACCGCACCATCATATCATGAGCTCAAATCCTATTCGGATAAAAATACGATAGTGGCCCACACTGGCTAGGATAAAATTAGGGTTTATCTCCAATCTTATCATTCACCAGGTCGCCCCTCTATCAAATTACTTTCCTGGCACTATAGTTATTCTACGTGCCTTCACAATACCTAAATAATTTAGGTAAATATACTCGACGGTTTTACCCCCGTCATAGTGCCTTGGTAGAAGTAGCTATATTCTCATCTATCTCCATTACATATAATTCACTTTCCACTCGAGTAATATAATGCACGCTCATTCCTCAAAATACTCAATATGATTCGTGCGTGCAGATGATCATGATGCATAAATAATGCAACAATAAACATTCCAAACAATCGCATATAACAGATAATTCACATACCACGTATTCATCGAAGCAATTAATCACGTAGTAATACACATATCAATCGATTTATGTGTTGTAGGTGAAATTCCCACTTACCTGATATCCTTAGCTTATCGTACGGTTAAATCGCTAACCTTCAAACCCTAATAATAGAAACATATAAAATTAGGGGTTGTTAATTTAATTATAATTTCATAAAATTAGCTTAATTTGAAAACCCTAATTTCGACTTTTATAAATTTCGCAACCCTAAAATTTATAACTCGACCTAAATTGGGAAATACCATTTCAGAGATAGATCTCCTAAGACATTATACATAAATCTCGATATCATTAATAAAATAAATGTCGATATATATATGTACAAAGGTTCGACATCTTTATTTAAAACTTCGACATCATGCATTCGAAATCCCACATAAAAATCTCGGGATCATCTTACTCAAACACTCGACATTCTTCTCAAATATTCATTTAATATTCGTAAAAGTCGAATCACAACAATATCGATTTTATCATTCGAAATTATCATTTCACTTCAGACTTCGACATTTATATATAAATCTCGACACTCTCATAAAAATTTTGAAACCCTCTTTGATAACTCTTCGACATTTTACCCGACATTCCATGATAATCTCGACATTTTATATCATATCTCGACATTTTCCAAATAACACTCGACATTTCATATAATATCTCGACATTTAAAAAAAAACTCGAAACAATACATTTCAAAACCCTACAAAGAAAAATGTCGATATCTCATGTAATACTTTTATAAATGTCGAAACAATTCTACACACACATATCAACATTGTAATCTATTTCGACATCTTGTTTCCCAAATTCCATCATGACCAATATCGACATCTTGTATCAACATTCTTAAAAATTTCAAACCCTTACACACACACATATCGACATCCTTCCCAAACATTCATTAGATATCTTCACTTCTCAAAAATGTCGACATATTACTCACAATCCCACTTCAACTAACCAATCGACATTCTTATAACATCTTAAAGCCTCTCACTCGACATCTTACTCAACAATTTAATTCGACATTTTCATCCGACTTTTTCAATATTAAACCAACCCTAATCTTTCAAATCACAAACACTATTTACTTCTAAACCCTTAATAACTTTCGATCAAAACCTTAATTGTCAAGAACACTTTAAATATCATATCAAATCTAAATGATGTTCTTTCTTTTCAAAAATCAAAAACCCTAAAAACATAACCTTACGTGATTTGCAAACTCAATAACTCTTAGACAAACCAAAACCTAATTAAAAATATAAAAATTATAACAAGAAATCTTACCAAAACCAGGTTGCGTTATATTTACTAGTTGTATTCTTCGTCTGCTTCCAAAAATTGTTCTTGTTTCCTAATAACTCGTTTCTTTCTATATTAACTTATCAACTTGAGTATAGTAATAGATAATGACAAAGAACTTTACCTACTCTCAGCTTTATTCACGTAAGAAACTATAATATTTCTCAAGTGATTTTCCCCCTTTGACCCCATATTAGACACTTAAATTCTAGAAATGTCGAGATCTTATTTCCACCCATCTTAAAATTTCGCATCTCTCATTTCAATTCCTTAAAGATTTCGACATTGATCTATGTATATATAAAATGTCGATACAAAATTTCCAAGTATTATTTTAACATGAATAAACTCATGTCAACATTTTAATTAACTCGACATTTCCATAAAGAAACCCTAATTTCTAACTTATCATATTTCGAAATTACCTTACCCACACAACCTAATTTTAAAATTCCTCAAACTCAACATCTAATTTCCAAATAATGTTAGATATCATATAGTCACGAAATTAAATAAATACTAAATATAAAATCATATCATCACATAATATGCATGCAAATTTATTGGCCAACTTACGCACGGGACCCGGGTATTACATTCTCCCCCCTTAAAGAGGATTTCGCCCTCGAAATCAGATCGGTTGAAACAACTCTGGGTACCGACTTCTCATATCATCTTCACGTTCCCACGTAGCTTCTTCAGTTGACTGATTCTGCCATAACACTTTTACCAACGAAATCTCTTTATTTCGAAGTCTTTTTACTTCATATATCAAAATCTCCACCGGCTTCTCTTCATAACTTAAATCTGGCTTAAGCTGTTGATACAGAAATTCATTTCTCAAGACATGATTCGGGTCAGCGACATATTTCCGCAATGTCGATACATGGAAAACATCATGAACTTGTGCCAATGAGGATGGTAGTTCCAGTTGATAAGCTACTTCTCCGACTCTTTTAATTACTCTAAAAGGTCCAATGTATCTTGGGCTCAATTTACCCTTTCGCCCAAACCGTTTTACGCCTTTCATCGGAGATACTTTGATAAATACCCAGTCATCTATTTCAAATTCCAACGGTCTGCGTCTTTGGTCTGCATAACTCTTTTGTCGACTTTGAGCCGTTTGCATTCTTTCTCGTATTTTTCCGATTGCCTCAGTCATCTCTTGAACCATGTTAGGTCTTAACATCGCACGTTCACCAACTTCATCCCAATGTATGGGAGATCGACATTTGCGTCCATACAAGGCTTCATACGGTGCCATCCCAATAGTTGCATGATAACTATTATTATAAGAGAATTCAATCAACGGCAAATATTTACTCCAGTTTCCTTTAAAATCCAAAACACATGCTCGCAACATATCTTCCAAAGTTTGAATCGTTCGTTCTGATTGACCATCCGTCTGAGGATGATAAGCCGTACTAAAAGACAATTTAGTCCCCATTGCTTTCTGCAGACTCTTCCAAAAGTTTGATAAGAACCGTGAATCTCTATCCGAAATAATTGATAACGGAATTCCGTGGAGTCGAACAATTTGTTGTATATATATTTCTGCGTATCGCTCCAGGGAAAATATCGAACTTATGGGTAGAAAATGAGCAGACTTAGTCAATCGATCAACTATAACCCAAATAGCATCATAACCTTTTATAGTCTTTGGTAGGCCAACAACGAAATCCATCGTAATATGATCCCACTTCCACTCAGGTATTGGCAAAGGCTGTAATGTCCCTGCTGGTCTTTGATGTTCCGCCTTTATTTGTTGGCAAGTTAGACATTGACTTATAAATGTCGCAATGTCTCTTTTCATCCCCGGCCACCAATAATTTATTCGAAGATCTCGATACATTTTTGTAGCTCCTGGATGTACTGAGTATGCCGTCGCGTGTGCTTCTGTCATTACTATTTTTCGAATCTCCACATCATCTGGTACATATAGACGATCCTTGTAATATAAACTTCCATCTTCTTGTATTTTGAAATCAGTTGAAGTTTGATTCGTCTGTGCTTCTTTGATTTTCAGATATAACTCATCATTTTCTTGCACCCGTTTGATTTGTTCCAGTATTGTAGGTTGTAGAGTTAATGCTGCCAACTTTGCTTCGACTTCTCCCAATTGCACTACCTCTACCTCCAATAATTGTAACTCTGCGCTTACCGCTTTTCGACTTAATGCATCAGCCACCACATTTGCTTTTCCTGGGTGATAACTAATTACACAATCATAATCTTTAACAAGTTCTAACCACCGTCTTTGCCTCATATTTAATTCCTTATGAGTGAAGAAATATTTCAGGCTCTTGTGGTCCGTGAAAATTTCGCATAGTTCCCCATATAAATAATGCCTCCAAATTTTTAGAGCAAAAACCACAGCAGCGAGCTCCAAATCATGAGTCGGATAATTCTTTTCATACTCCTTCAATTGTCGAGAAGCGTATGCAATTACTTTTCCATATTGCATCAATACACATCCCAGACCATTTCTTGACGCATCACTATAAACTGAAAATCCTCCAGTCCCTGATGGTATTGTAAGAACTGGAGCTGAAGTGAGTCTCTTCTTTAATTCTTGAAAGCTTTGCTCGCACTTCTCACTCCAATGGAACGAAATATTCTTCCTTGTTAGCTTCGTCAGTGTTGACGCAATTTTTGAGAAGTCCTTAATAAACTTCCTGTAATATCCAGCTAAGCCAAGAAAACTCCGTACTTCTGTCACATTGGTTGGTTGAGGCCAATTGTTGATAGCTTCAATTTTGCTAGGATCCACAGAAATTCCTTCTCCAGAAACAATGTGGCCTAAAAATGCGACTTGACTCAACCAGAACTCACATTTCTTGAACTTGGCATATAATTTATTTTCTTGTAATATCTCAAGAACTATCCTCAAATGTTGCTCATGTTCTTCCTTCGTCTTCGAGTAAATAAGAATGTCATCAATGAACACAATGACAAACTTGTCCAAAAATTGTTTGAATACTCGATTCATTAGATCCATAAATGCCGCTGGCGCATTAGTTACCCCGAAAGGCATAACTAAAAATTCGTAGTGTCCATATCTGGTCCTGAACGCTGTCTTTGGAATGTCTTCTTTTCGAACCTTCAATTGATGATATCCCGATCGTAAATCTATTTTTGAAAACACCGTTGCGCCTTGAAGTTGATCAAATAAATCATCAATTCTGGGTAGTGGATATTTATTCTTGATTGTTATTTTGTTCAGCTCTCTGTAGTCAATGCATAATCGCATCGACCCATCCTTCTTTCGCACGAACAGAACTGGCGCTCCCCAAGGAGAAAAACTGGGTTGAATGAATCCTTTCTGTAATAAATCGTCCAACTGATCCTTTAACTCCTTCAATTCAGTCGGCGCTAATCGATAGGGAGTCTTAGAGATTGGAGCAGACCCTGGTATTAAGTCGATCGTAAATTCAATTTCTCGATCCGGTGGTAATCCGGGTAAATCTTCGGGAAAGACATCGGAAAAATCTCGAACCACTAGTACATCCTCTAATTTCGGAGATGAACGTTCCTCTGATTTCACTGCGAAGACTAGATAAACTTCGCATCCCGCCTTAATTAAACGCTGTGCCTTTGTAGCTGAAATTCTAGAAACATTTTTTTCTTTATTTGTTCCCACAAAAATAGAAGGCTCATTCTCTTCTGTTTTAAATGTAACTGTCTTGCGATTGCAGTCAATAAACAGCTCCGTATTTTGAGAGCCAGTCCATTCCAAGAATCACCTCGTAGTCGTTCATCGGAATAACTATTAAATCAACGGACAATTCTCTTCCATTAATTAACACCGGAGAATTCCGTAAAACCAAATTGGTTCGCATTGCAACTCCGTGTGGAACAGTCACATTATATTCACAATCAGACAGGGTAGGTGTAATCCCGAGTCTCGTCACGTATTTAGTGGATGCAAATGAATGCGTAGCTCCTGAATCTACTAAAATGCATGTCGGAAGTTTGTGAATAAGTATAATACCTGCCACCACAGACGGATTAGCTTTTGCTTCCTCCGCAGTCAATGTATACACACGTGCTGGCACAGTTGGTGGTTTCGCTTGAGCCATAGAGCTTGATTTCCTGGTGTCTTCTCTGAACATGATCTTGCATAATGCCCCGTCTTTCCGCATTTGTAACAGATAGCATTCTGTGAAAAACAGATCCCCGAATGATGTCGTCCACATCTAGGGCAAGCTGGCATTGGAACTGGGGGTCTCCACTGATTAGGATTTTGTTGCTGAGGTGGTCCAGACCTATTCTAAAAATTTGGCTTCCCACCTTTTGGAAAGAACTGTCGTTTCTGATTACCCTCACTCCACTTTGCTCCTTGCACAAACTTTCGCTTTGCCTCTTGAGCACGAATAATTCTTGTCTCAGCTTGTTCTGCAACCATCGCCCGCTCAGCTACTTGAGCATATGAGGCTCCTTGTAGTCCGGCCATATTAACGTCACGATACAACTCCGGCTTTAGACCTTCAAGGAATCGTTCGACCTTCAAAGCATCAGTACTCACCATATGAGTGGCGAACCTTGACAGTTGTTCAAATTTTCTGATGTATTCCGCCACAATCATTGGCCCTTGTTTGAGATTTATAAACTCATTCAAGCGTTGGGCTCGCACAGGTGCAGTAAAGTATTTATTTCGAAATAATTCCTTGAAACGTTCCCAACCCATGTTGATTGGATCCTCGATCGCCAAAATAGTGTCCCACCAATGCCCTGCACTTCCTCGCAGTAGAAATGCAGCACACAGAACTTTCTCATTCTCAGGAATTCTGCTATATTGGAACATACTCTCTAATGTTCTGAGCCAATCTTCAGCAGATGTTGGATCAATAGCATCCTCAAAAGTCGGTGGGTTCAGTTTACGAAATCTTTCACCCACTGCTTCAACCCTATCCGCCTGAGAAATTCCGTTATTTCTTGTCCCCTCAGAGTTTTGCTGCTGAATCAATTCTCGAATCTGTTGAGACTGCTGACGTACTAATTCAGTAAGCTGAAGGATAGTCGAATCGCGATTGTCAGTCGGGTTTACATTTTCACCTTCATGATTGTTTCCTCCACTGCCTTCTCCTCTAGTTCTAACCATGTTGTCTCTCTTACCCTAACAGTCCCTAAGGCCAATAAATTATACAATGCAAGAAATTCATAATATCACACAACTTCCAAGCCAGGCTGTCTTCCGCGCTTTTGAGTATGTGTACATGGACAGTCTACAGAAACTGCAACCGAAGCTCTGATACCAACCTGTGACGACCCGCCATCTACTACTATTTTCTTACACTAACATTCGTGACTAAATAAAATATAAAATATATTACATAGGAAACATCGATAGAATTTTTCGATTTTACAAAGCACACCACACTCAACTATTTTACAATACAAACATTGTTCAGATTTTACATACAATACAAACGTATTATATAAAAACATACATAATTAAACATAACGCCCGCCGCACAGGTCGCATCCATGTACACACCACCCTCAAAAGTCACCGGAAGTTCCAGAAGGACCAGCCTCGTCATCTAAACATTTATGTACCGAATTCGCTACGTCTACAACACATAAAACATGGGATGAGCTATAAAGCTCAGTAAGTGGAAATATGCATGTATGCACGTGTCCAAAATAGCAAAGGCATCCACGCCAGTGCTTTCTAACACTATCCTCACATCATACTCATTCGTTTCTCATTTTCATCAGGGCCCATAGCTACTTACTAACCGCACCATCATATCATGAGCTCAAATCCTATTCGGATAAAAATACGATAGTGGCCCACACTGGCTAGGATTTAGGGTTTATCTCCAATCTTATCATTCACCAGGTCGCCCCTCTATCAAATTACTTTCCTGGCACTATAGTTATTCTACGTGCCTTCCCAATATCTAAATAATTTAGGTAAATATACTCGACGGTTTTACCCCCGTCATAGTGCCTTTGTAGAAGTAGCTATATTCTCATCTATCTCCATTACATATAATTCACTTTCCACTCGAGTAATATAATGCACGCTCATTCCTCAAAATACTCAATATGATTCGTGCGTGCAGATGATCATGATGCATAAATAATGCAACAATAAACATTCCAAACAATCGCATATAACAGATAATTCACATACCACGTATTCATCGAAGCAATTAATCACGTAGTAATACACATATCAATCGATTTATGTGTTGTAGGTGAAATTCCCACTTACCTGATATCCTTAGCTTATCGTACGGTTAAATCGCTAACCTTCAAACCCTAATTATAGAAACATATAAAATTAGAGGTTGTTAATTTAATTATAATTTCATAAAATTAGCTTAATTTGAAACCCTAATTTCGACTTTTATAAATTTCGAAACCCTAAAATTTATAACTCGACCTAAATTGGGAAATACCATTTCAGAGATAGATCTCGACATTATACATAAATCTCGATATCATTAATAAAATAAATGTCGATATATATATGTACAAAGGTTCGACATCTTTATTTAAAACTTCGACATCATGCATTCGAAATCCCACATAAAAATCTCGAGATCATCTTACTCAAACACTCGACATTCTTCTCAAATATTCATTTAATATTCGTAAAAGTCGAATCACAACAATATCGATTTTATCATTCGAAATTATCATTTCACTTCAGACTTCGACATTTATATATAAATCTCGACACTCTCATAAAAATTTTGAAACCCTCTTTGATAACTCTTCGACATTTAACCCGACATTCCATGATAATCTCGACATTTTATATCATATCTCGACATTTTCCAAAGAACACTCGACATTTCATATAATATCTCGACATGTTTAAAAAAAACTCGAAACAATACATTTCAAAACCCTACAAAGAAAAATGTCGATATCTCATGTAATACTTTTATAAATGTCGAAACAATTCTACACACACATATCAACATTGTAATCTATTTCGACATCTTATTTCCCAAATTCCATCATGACCAATATCGACATCTTGTATCAACATTCTTAAAAATTTCAAACCCTTACACACACACATATCGACATCCTTCCCAAACATTCATTAGATATCTTCACTTCTCAAAAATGTCGACATATTACTCACAATCCCACTTCAACTAACCAATCGACATTCTTATAACATCTTAAAGCCTCTCACACGACATCTTACTCAATAATTTAATTCGACATTTTCATCCGACTTTTTCAATATTAAACCAACCCTAATCTTTCAAATCACAAACACTATTTACTTCTAAACCCTTAATAACTTTCGATCAAAACCTTAATTGTCAAGAACACTTTAAATATCATATCAAATCTAAATGATGTTCTTTCTTTTCAAAAATCAAAAACCCTAAAAACATAACCTTACGTGATTTGCAAACTCAATAACTCTTAGACAAACCAAAACCTAATTAAAAATATAAAAATTATAACAAGAAATCTTACCAAAACCAGGTTGCGTTATATTTACTAGTTGTATTCTTCGTCTGCTTCCTAAAATTGTTCTTGTTGCCTAATAACTCGTTTCTTTCTATATTAACTTATCAAATTGAGTATAGTAATAGATAATGACAAAGAACTTTACCTACTCTCAGCTTTATTCACGTAAGAAACTATAATATTTCTCAAGTGATTTTCCCCCTTTGACCCCATATTAGACACTTAAATTCTAGAAATGTCGAGATCTTATTTCCACCCATCTTAAAATTTCGCATCTCTCATTTCAATTCCTTAAAGATTTCGACATTGATCTATGTATATATAAAATGTCGATACAAAATTTCCAAGTATTATTTTAACATGAATAAACTCATGTCAACATTTTAATTCAACTCGACATTTCCATAAAGAAACCCTAATTTCTAACTTATCATATTTCGAAATTACCTTACCCACACAACCTAATTTCAAAATTCCTCAAACTCAACATCTAATTTCCAAATAATGTTAGATATCATATAGTCACGAAATTAAATAAATACTAAATATAAAATCATATCATCACATAATATGCATGCAAATTTATTGGCCAACTTACGCACGGGACCCGGGTATTACAACACCTGACGGTGAGAGTAATACTCAAGGGTAAGTGACCATTTTTCAAATTCACTCGTCAACATAGACATACGAATTGTACTCATGACTAACATGTCTAATATAATTTAATGGCATCGATTATTTTTGCATTTGGAGTCTATGGTTTATTGATTTGTTTGTGACAATTAATATCTAAATGTTATTTTCTAGATTAATGTTGATTTCTATATATTATATATATATTTTGCAAGCGGTCTTCCCAAAAAGCTCACGCTATATGCTATTGCTGCGTTTGATTATAAAGGGGATACAAAGACCCAGTATTAATTATATGTTTAAGCCCAGTATAAGTTATCATGGCCTGATAAGGCAGATTATTATTTGCGGGCTTCTACTAACTATCGGGCTAGAAAATTAATATCGGGCCGAAATTACAATACCAAACACTATATTATCTAATATTATCTATAGTAAGTGGGCTTATCATGGAGAGCAAACGGACCATATGTACGCAAGCCACTATCGGCACTAAAACGCGACAAATCAATGCGGTTTTTAAAACAATGTGTATATCACATCACTTAGGTCTCAAATAACGGTAATCTAAAAAATAAATCAAAGGGGATATGAACGAACTTAGTATCCACTGCCCACAATTTGTTGATATCCACTTACTGTGGTCGTTATTGTCCAATGCGCAAACGAAGCTCGTTAATATCTTAATCAATTACCGGGTTCCTATTAACAAATAATCTAATTAAATTAAAATAATCAACATTTTCGTCTAAGACCATTTCCAACAGACAACAGTCAACCGAAAACGCAAACGCATTTTGCAGTAACAACCATAGTTTGCAGTAACTGTTCTCCAACAGTCAACCGCAAACGCAAAAGAATATTCCTGTAATATTCCATTTCATACCAACTTTTATTACTTTCAATATCCCCTATATTTTACTACTTTACAAACTAACCACAATATTCTTTTAATTTTGAAGTCATTATTTATACATATTAAAAACATAAAACAAAATATTTATTTAAAATATCAAAATTACACAACATAACAATTGAAATATATTGAGATACACGTCGTACAAATAAAATATAAAAAATTATATTTGTGGTCAAAACAATGTTTAATTATATTATATATAAATAATATATAAAATTAATAATAAGATATAAAAAAATTATACATAAAATAAGTGTCAATGTTAAAATAATTATTTTATATCAATATAATCGTAGTATACAATTTTTAAATTCTTTAATATATTTTTATATGTTCGATTTAATGATCAATAAAAGTAAAGGGTTTATTTGCAATTTTAAAACATCAAATGCATTTTGCGTTCAGACGCAAATTTGCGTTTGAAACAGGAGAGATAACGCAAAAAATGCATTTTGCGTTTGCCTTTGCAGTACTATTGAAGCAGTTTTACTGCATTTATGCGTTTGCGTTTGCGTTTTGCGGTACTATTGGAGATGGTCTAAAGGGATATAAAATGTTACATGATCATGTTCGTAACATATTATAAGATGGTCATGGCAGTGCACATAGAAGTTCTTCGTTTTCTACCTAAAAATCAATTTTCATATATTGGTTAGATAAGTTCGAAAAATGTTTGCTATTACAATAAGTGCATGGTCAAATGATATATGATGGCAAGTATCACATACTCAGTATTGCCTGATACGTATGTTGTGGTTAGAAGCAAAGATATCTAAAGTGAAAATCATTTTTTCTTTCTTCTATTCATTCTTTTTTATTGGTGGAAGCATGTGATTAGGTGGTTTTGTGGCATGTAATAATAATAAAGGAATTGCTATAATGGCCCTAAGAAATTGTTACATTATTGGGAAACTAACTGAAATTGGATCTAATTAACGAATAAAGATTTCAATAAAAAAAAAAGAATGAAGGCTAGTGGTGATTGATCAATTTGGTCGTGGAGTGGTCAATTTTCATATATCGTACCGAGGATAATTACGCAAAAGTCGAACGGGCCACGAGGGGTAAATGCAATAATCTTAGATATATCCTTATTATAATGATTACTACTTCAATTGACTTATAGGTATTTGAAAAAAAAAAAACATTGAAATCTATTCGAGTTTTGATGCTTATCGTGACCAAGAAATTGAGCCGATCACATGGACTTGTACCATCTTTTCCGAAGTATGTGGGCTATTAAGAATGTGTGAATTGACATAAGAGGGTTCACAGCTATACATTTCGATTTTGTCAAAAAAAGATGACACTTTATATATTATAAGAATATATGCAAGTTATTACAAGAATTGGCGAAGACAAAAGTGCCATTGAGGGGACCTTTATAACACATGGGCGTGGGGTGCAATTCTTGGTAGTACACCCAACTTACAAGAAAGATTCCTCTCTGCAGTTTGTTGCTTGAATAATTCTCCAGTTTCTCGTCATTTTTTTATTTTCTAAACTTGGATATTACGTGCATATAAAAACCGTATAATGCAAAATCTATACATTAATTGATAAGAGGGAGGTACATTAGTAGATATAAGAGACACAATCCCCATGCCTACCTTGTCGAGTCGCCCATTAGTATTAAGGATAGACAACACATAAAGCCACTGCGAGGCTGAAAATTAAATAGATAGAGCTAACAGTAACCGTTTAGGGACCATCATAAATGAATGAATAACGAAACAAACAAAACAAAACACAACACACAGCTATTCATTCTTTTTTCTTCATTTAATTCAATTTAATGATGTGATCGGAGAAAGCAAGACAGGAAACTGAAATGCATTGGGACTCCATACAAAATTTCAACTGCTCTGTTACTTCTGTATTTTTACCCTTCCCAGTTGCTCATGATATTATTCATATAATATTCACAAGAGATCATCTATATCTATCAATTATCATCACTCAATTGAAATAAAAAAAGAAGACAGTTGAATAAAAACAAGTGCACGAGGGTTGCAGTGAAGCAGAGCATTGATAGATATTACCTCACAAGCACACGTGAAGTCAATCATCAGAGGCCCAAAGTCTGCTCTTCTACGTACGACTATTGTCTTCTCTTCTGTCACGGTAATAGAAAAAGCTGTCGGTAGATAAATAACCAATTAAACGAACCAAAATAAATAAATAAATAAATAAATGCGAAGAATATTGTGCAAATAACAGCAGATAAAGGCAACAAAATTGAGGCCCTCGTGCAACTATGGACAATTGACTTTATGTCACACATTAAATGTTGTCCAAACATAGCCATTCCATTCCACCATCTCATTCCATTCTTGTTGAAATACAGAAAGATATTAAATAAAATCGATGGATGATTAACCAACCAAACTCATTAATTAAAAGGTAATAAAGGGGCTGTGGTCACACACACAAACACACAGCGTCAAATCCCTTTCCAAGGATCTTCTCGAGGATGCACATTTCTCTTACAAGTCATTTTTCCCAAAAACCCACCTTTTATCCCACGTTATGACAACCCATCAACGATCAAACCCCAATCAACGAAGTGATTGAAAGTTACTAGACATAAAATTCTTTTGTTTTGTCAAATACAATTCTTTAACATAATTATCTACAATAGGGATGAGGTACTAGTGGACCATGTATAATTCCTATGTCCGTAGAAAGCTATTACTATCAGAAGAGTCAAATGTGTAATAAACCGAGCAATTCACCAACATCTTGCGCTATTACAGTATTACTGCCATGCAAGCACCATGCCATTCTACCAACTTGAGCCACATATGTTAAAAAAGTTCACATCTTGGGTTGGGTCTGATGCAATATAGTCATTACTGTGGGATGGGACGAGAGAATGTATTATGTCTTAATCTCGCATTAATCCACATCTTTACTCATATGTCCAGGTTGAGTCATTTATTTAATCACCAATTATCAAGAATTGAGAAAAAATATTCAGAAAGTATAACAATTAAGGATGTCTATGTACCTATAGGCATGAGTCTGTTCACATGGTGTAGAACTGGAACAAGAATATGTCTTTCTGCATATATGTGTTGAGGCATATCTGTCAAATTTAGGGTACTTTCTTTTTTAATATGAGTTACAACGATATTAAAAATTCCAATCATAAATCATTTTTAGTGGATGCCATAACCTAGCTAGCAAAAGTGTTAATTTCTCTCTTATTTTTTTCGTTAAGAGCCTACGCTACCACCCTTGTTCACAAGGCTTCACTAACAGATGACCATGAAATTTGAGACATTACAATATAACAGTCCAAAAGTCAAATTTCACGAAAACTGCAACCTACATGTTCTAGGCTCAATCCTTTTATAGGATGCAGAAAACGACCTCTGAGATTTGGTTAGAAGGAAGGATCACTCTCCATCTTCCTTAAACAAGAACATGTCTTAAATGACTTTTCTTCATAACATGCATAGAAATAATCTTTCCCATCATTAATGGTAAATTCAAATAACGTCCTCAAGCCACTTTTTGTCACTTTCCAATTTACATGCGCGTGAACTACTACTACTAAGTCTATGTGTCTTGGTTTCCAATAGGGTGGAGTCCATGTGCTCATTTGTATTGCCTATAATTCTAACATGATTTATATGGCATATTTTTCTTCCCAACACTTTCTCACAAAAGATAAACAAATAAGGCGGACAACTACAAATGGAAAAACTAGCTATTTTTGTGACACACATACCTGTAAAGCAACTTCCTTCAACTAAAGACGCACCACCTAATTCAAATTTCCAGCCAGAAGAACGTTATTTCAACCTATAATTCGTGATACAACTCCAAAAAGAAAATATATCAAGCAGTATTTATCATGCACGTACAAAATCTTGCTACTTATCCGTTTGCTGTCTATTATTTTTTAGTAAATGCTTAAAGCCTCTCTCACTTTTTATCCATTGTTAACAAGTTATTTTGACGCATTACACCTGTACCATCACTTGCCCTCTCTCCCTCCATTATTTGTTGGTTGAGTACATCGGGTCTATTTAAGGCACCCGCACGAGCTCATCTCATACCATCATCAGTAAAGATTTGAGTACATCCCATCTCTCTCTCTCTCTCTCTCTCTCTCTCTCTCTCTCTCTCTCTCTCTCTTCAGTCAGTTTCAGGGAGGACTTTAAAAAATGGATGCCTTAGCTGTTATATTAGGTGTGCTTTGGGGACTATGCATCTTTTTCATTGCTTTACTACGATGGAACGAAGTTAGGTACAAGGAAAAAGGGTTACCTCCAGGTACAATGGGATGGCCGGTCTTTGGCGAAACCACAGAGTTCCTACGACAAGGCCCAGGCTTCATGAAAAGCAAGAGATCAAGGTGTCTTAAAAATACAACCTTTACATGCATATGTTGTCTTCCATCATCCGTAGTCAATCAGCATAAGCAAAGAAGAAACAACTATGTCAGTACAGTAATTAAAACATTAAAACACGCAGAAAAAGCTTTCTTTCTCTTGCTTACGTGCATGTTTAAGCTCATAACCGAGATTGCACGACTCTTCACATGCAACAGGTATGGGAGTTTTTTCAAATCACACATTCTGGGCTGTCCTACAATTGTGTCAATGGATGCCGAGGTTAACAGATACATCCTAGTCAATGAGGCAAAAGGTCTCATACCTGGATATCCTCAGTCGATGTTGGACATCTTAGGTAAGTGCAACATTGCAGCTGTACATGGTGAAGCTCATAAGCACACGAGGGGAGCTTTGCTTTCTCTTATCAGCCCCGCCATGATCAAAGACCAACTTTTGCCCAAAATTGATGATTTCATGAGGTCCCATCTCAGTGATTGGGAACACAGAATCATTGACATCCAAGAGAAAACAAAAGAGGTATGTTGATGTGAAGAAAACGCTAGATTACATCCCAAATATGTTTAATGAAATCCCATGTTCTAACATTTTGCATCCCATGTTCAGATGGCGTTTCTTTCATCTTTGAGGCAAATAGCAAGCAATGAAGCTAGTTCAATATCTCAAGCCTTCATGCCTGAATTCTTTAAACTAGTGTTGGGAACTCTTTCGCTTCCTTTTAACCTTCCCAGAACGAACTATCGTCGTGGATTTCAGGTAACTTCGGAAACATAATAAGCTAAACTTCAACAAACCAGGGCCATGTAGACTGACAGATCAAAATATTCACAGGCAAGGCAGAACATTACAAGCTTGTTGAGAAAGCTAGTAGAAGAGAGAAGAGCTTGTAAGGACAAGAATCAACAAGACATGCTTGGCCAATTACTAAATGAAGAGAACAAATACAAGCTGAGTGATGAGGAGATGATCGACCTTATCATCACTATATTATATTCAGGATATGAGACTGTATCAACTACATCAATGATGGCGGTTAAGTACCTTCATGATCATCCGAGAATTCTTCAGGAATTAAGGGTCAGTCTCAGAGTTGCTTAATTTTGATTTTACAACCGAAATTTTCCACTATAACTTCCTTTTTTATCTGCAGGACGAACATATGGCAATAAGAGAGAGGAAAAAGCCAGAGGAACCCCTTACTTATAATGAATACAAATCAATGCGTTTCACACGAGCGGTAACTAAGCTTCTCAAATTCTTACACGAATAAATCATTCCTGAACTAAATATAAACCTAACCCCGTGTAGAATTATATTCTCATGGCAGGTCATATATGAGACATCGAGATTGGCTACCATAGTGAATGGAGTTTTGAGGAAAACAACGAGAGATATGGAAATTAATGGTCTGTTCTATAATCTTCTACTTTGTTTTGCAGACTATAGCATAAAAATATAACAAAACGGCTAATTTGTAGACAGTAAACTGATCATCTATCAATATGGATCCTATTAAAGATCCATATGAATATGAAAAGATACAATGTTGTAACGTCATAACAGTATAAACTACACCTGAAATTTTAAACTACCCATGTATAGTTGCTAATCCATTTCTTATGCGGTTTTCAGGGTACATAATCCCAAGGGGATGGAGGATATACGTTTACACGAGGGAGGTCAATTACGACCCACATCTTTATCCCGACCCTTTAACCTTCAACCCATGGAGATGGCTGGTGAGTAATCCCCACCCCGAAAACTAGACAAGACACTATATGTACTACAATGCATGGTGATTTAGATAACAGTTAAAGAGAAAAAGGAAAAGAAGAAGACTATTCTGGACTAGTGAATGAAATCACTACTAACTTTAACCGCATTGGCATGATTCAGGGTGGGGGCCTCGAAAACCAGCACCAATTCTTGATTTTCGGAGGCGGCACGAGGCAATGTCCAGGAAAAGAACTCGGTTTGGCGGAAATTTCGACATTCCTTCACTATTTTGTGACAAGATACAAATGGGAAGAAGTAGAAGGCAACAAGCTGATGAAATTTCCGAGAGTCGAAGCACCAAATGGACTCCGAATTAGGGTTTCAGCGAATTAATTCACATATAAATTATACATATGACCACCGGAAAAAAAAAACACAATTAACCACTGTAGCCAGAGTAGCAACGATTTTGAATGTACAAAACTATATCTTTCAGCTAACGCATGCTTCGGAGAAGGTAACTATCCCCTACGCTCTCTCATTCAATCCTACAACACACATTCTAAAAAAGCAGGCGCAAAAGTTAAGCGGAACAAAAGACTTGCACAGATAAAATGGAGAATCTACTGCAAAAAGAGACGTAGAACGAGAAATCTTACAGAATAATTTATGCGGGAATATACCGTTGGGGTAAGCCCCCTTTGATCGTAAATGGCAAACACCCAAATCACAATCATTCTCCGATTCAATGAAGTAAATTCCTATACGTTTACAAAGACTAACTGAGAATCGATAAACTCGACGAAGTGACGTGCTATTGAGCAGAGCTCAAAATCGGCTAGAATAGAAGCTCAATAGCTCAGCTGAAATTTGGTCAAAGAAAATTCGAAAAATCGTTGACCGATTGAACTCGAACTTAGCCTCATGTCATGAGTTGGTTTAGGCGATGGCTCGAGCCGGAGTTTAACTGGAAATTGTTATGATTTTAAAATAAAAAATTAATGAAATAAGGGAAGTTAACACCTATAAAAAAAAAAAAGCCAAATCAGTACTTTGTCAGAATTTTTTTATGTACTTAATAGAATAAAATTTTTAAGCAAAGTTACTCATTTGGTTAAAGGTTCATCATATTAGAACTTTAGCTACCATAAAAACGCATTTTGGTACATAATATATTGAAATAATCTATGTTATGCTTACAGTGATGTCTCACAACATATTTGAGAATAGTTACCACATACGTAAACACGTGATTTTAATTTACGTATAAAAGGATACGTAAAAAAATGGTAAAATGGTACTAACAGCCAAATAGGTAGATATATATGAAAAAACTATATTCTACTAGGTGCTATATATAAAACCGAACTGATAATTCTTTTTATTCAACTGGATATGTAAGTATTAGATACACCTTAAAATAAACTATTGCAGTTAATATTTCAGAATCGTTCAATTTCATAACTCAACACATCCACATATCCCTAATTACGTCCACTAGATAGTATTAATGATGAACGATGATTGCGAGTTGTTTTTGCAGTTAAATAACGTTGATTAGAATCTATTGTGCTGACAATTTAAGCATCTCTTGCAAAGATTGTCTTGTCTTGATCTTCTTCTCCATGAAATATAACCTTGATATTTCAAAAACATTTCAGTCCATTCTATCTAAAATTTTCTTTCTTCATGTCATCACATCCACACTTTATGAGCCATGGATTTATATAATAAATTGCAACAATTGAAAAATGCCCCCAAGAGCTGCATTTTTAATTTTTGAGACGGCTACGTTACTCGACCCTATATAATGTAATAAGTAATAACTCAGCAAATTTTCGAGTTTCGGCAAGCTAGCGACGCAGACTCTTCTATGTGACCCTTCTTCTCTGACGGACAAATGAAAAAATGCAACAACATTTATGCAATTTTTAAATTTAATTCTTGATCGATAATGATGGTTTTCTTATTCATGTATTTTTATTAACAGGTAAACCCTAACCTTCACTAACTAAACCTGCAAATCTCGAAAGTCCGATATAAACCACATTGGGACAGGTCTTTATGTTACTTGATGTTGTGAAAATGAGGTCTGTAGTGATCAAAAGACTCCGTCTTCTTTCAAGTTTGGAATTCTGCAGGAACTTGAGATAATCTGTTTCTAGGCGTGTATCTATAAGCCACTTTCCTAAAGGTGATTTTCGCTCTCTACAAAGCAAACGAGAGAAAAATAGAATACATTCAGGATACAAAGAAACACGTACTGCGCTTTTGCTTTAGCGAAGTATGCACTGAATTCTTTTGGTGTGTTGGAGCAGATTTGATTGCTTGAGTTAATTCTCTGCAGAAGAAAGAACACAAGTATTTATAGTTGCAGAGAGGTTCCTCCTGAATTGGTACATCTATTTGCCAAAAGAGATAACTTAACAAATATAATGTTTCATTGAGATATAACAATTTGTTAATTATTTCCTACGAAGGGATACGACTTTTCAACTAAGTCATAAAACATTTTAATATTTTCTTTATTTGAAAATATTCAACAATCCCCCGCCATTTTCAATATAAAGGAAACTCTCCTTAATGATAAACAAATCTGTAAATCTCATGCATAGATAATGGTATTCCAAAAGATTTGAATCATCACTTAGTGAAGGCTCGATACAAGAGGTCTGGATAAAATGGTGGATACAGCCTTGAACCAATTATTCATACTGACAACCTGTAGAGTCGGTCACACATTTGATTTTCTCACACCGCCAGACATTCATTTATAGCGACACATTATAGACCTTGTGTCCAATATCCTTCATGAGTGTGTTGAAGTCAAGCTCTTGAACTTCTTTTAAGCGGTCAAACTTTTACACTCATATAGGTAGACCTATCAAGATATCCCCGTCGTTCGATATGCGACAAAATTAAAATATAGCCTATAGACCTATTAAGAGATCAAATCTCAACCTACCTTTTTACTAACGGGCAACAAGTGCTACTTAAACTTGGGATGCATAATATATTGTAGCACTCCAAATCACGCTGATGATGTACTTTGACTCATTGAACTCGAGACTTAGACGGTATATCAAGTGTCGGGTTGAGGTTCCACCATGGGTGACTTCGATTTAATGAGCTTGAGACCCATCCCCTTAGACGTCTTGTTGACTACGTCTCGTGATAAAGCTCTTGTCAATGGATTTGCGAGATTATCGCTAGATCGTACGTAATCGATGGTAATCACACCATTAGAGATTAAATCTCTTACATAACTATGCCGTACTCCGATATGTCTTGATTTCCCATTGTAAACATGATTGTATGCTCTCGCAAGAGTTGCTTCACTATCACAATGAATCGAAATAGGTGCAATTGGTTTTTCCAATATTGGTAACTCAAATAGTAAATCGCGTAGCCATTCTGCTTCCTTGCTTGCAGAAGCAAGGGCAACCAATTCAGATGCCATAGTTGAATCTGTTATGCAGGTCTGTTTCTTAGATCCCCAAGAAATCGCACCTCCGCCAAGCATAAAGATCCAACCGCTAGTACTTGCATGATCACCGCTGCCGGTTATCCAACTAGCATCAGAATATCCTTCTACAACTGAAGGATATCCACCATAGCATATGCCATATTACTTAGTTTTCTTTAGATATTTAAAAATTCTCGTGATTGCATGCCAATGTGCATCACTAGGGTTACTATTGTATCTACTTAGCTTTCCAACCGCAAAAGCTATATCTGGTCTTGTGCATGTCATCGCATACATCAGACAACCTATCACTTTGGAATACACCAACTGTGATACTGGTTTTTCGGTATGTTTGATCAACTTTATATTTGGATCAAACGGACTAGATGCGGGAACGCAATCAGAGTGATTAAATTTTTTCAATACTTTCTCAATGTAATGAGATTGAGTAATTGTTATCCCTTCATCTCCTCTTAGGATTTTTATCCCAAGAATAACATCTGCTTCACCCATATCTTTCATGGCAAAGTTATTCGATAGGAATTCTTTGGTTTCTCCGATTTGATCTAAATCAGTACCAAATATTAACATATCATCAACATAAAGGCATATTATAACCCTTTATCTTCATTAAACTTACTATAGACACATTTGTCCGCTTGGTTTATTTTGAAACCATTAGCAAGTACCGTTTGGTCAAACTTTTGATGCCACTATTTTGGCGCTTGTTTCAGACCATATAACGATTTTATAAGTTTACATACTTTGTTCTCTTGGCCTTGCATAACAAAGACCCTTCTGGTTGTTTCATGTAAACTTCTTCATCTAGTTCTCCATTTAGAAAGGCCGTCTTCACATCCATCTGATGAATAATAAGTTTATATGGATGCCATTTCTATTAACAATCGTGCTATAGTCATTCTCGCCACTGGAGAATAAGTATCGAAGTAATCGATTTCTGATTTCTGACTGAAACCCTTAGCTACTAATCGAGCTTTAAACTTCTCGATCGTACCATCGAGTTTAGTTTTCTTTTTGAATATCCATTTGCACCCAATAGGTTTCGAGCCCAGTGGTGGATCAACCAAAATCCACGTTTGATTTCCCATAATTGAATCCATTTCATCATTTATCGCTTCTTTCCAGAAAGCGACGTCCCGTGATTTCATGACTTCCTCAAATGATTGAGGATCATCTTCTGTGTTATAACAAAATGGGACTTCTTGGGTAACGCTTTCTCTTGTTCCTTCCACAAGAAACATAAAGAAATCAGAACCGAAATCACGAGCTTTTCGAGCACGTTTGCTTCGACGAATTTCAACATCTTGTTGTCCATCGGTTCATTCAATTGCGTCATCTAGTGAGATATTTTTATGTAGACCCGTGTCCTTAATATGAGGTATTGACCTAAAACGTTGCTCATCGAAAATGGCATCACATGACTCCATTACGGTATTAACCGATATATCGTCCATTAGGTTCCATAACATAAAATCTATATGCTTTGCTATTTTGTGCATAACCAATAAATATGCACTCAATACCTCTTTCACCCAGTTTCTTTCTTTTGGGTCCTAGAACCTTAACGATTGCTCGACAACCCCAAACCTTGAAATAACTCAACTTAGGTTTTCTTTTGTTCCAAATTTCATGAGGACTTACTTTGTTCCGTTTATTAGGAACTTGATTGAGGATGTGACATGCCGTTAGCAATGCTTCTCCCCAAAACCCAGAATTTAATCCGGATGCTGACATCATAGAATTTATCATCTCCGTTAGAACACAATTTTTGCGTTCTGCCACTCCGTTTTGTTGTGGAGTATATGGTGCAGTAGTCTCATGGACTATACCCGTTGTCTCAAAATATGATGGACTGTAGTATTCTCCACCTCTATCAGTTCTTAAACGTTTGATAAATGTTTCACATTGTAATTCCGATTCATTCTTGAAAATTTTAAAATTTTCAAGAGCTTCGTCTTTAGAATGCAATAAATAGACAACACAATATCTAATGCAGTCGTCTATAAAAGTAATAGAGTATTTTTTTATTTCCGATTGTAGGAGTGCTATGCAAATCACAGACATCTGAATTAAAATCTAACAATTTTGAAGTTTTTTCAACTTTCAAAAAGAACTTGGAGTTATTTTTGTTAGCATGCATGTTCGACAAGTGTTATTTTCAGTTTTGACATGTGGAAATAATATTTAGTTTTGACATGCAACGAATTCTTCCATAATGAACATGTCCTAATCTATTATGCCATAAGTCAGGAGAATCAACGATATAAGCTGAATTGTTTTTATTATTACTGGAAATGTTCAACTTGAACATTCCGTTACACAAGTAGCCCTTCCCTACAAACAATCCTCCTTTCGAAAGTACAAAATTATCTGCTCTAGTTTGAAGCCAAATTTATTCATAGCACTGCCCGATACTAGATTCTTCCTTACTTCCGGCGCATAATACACATTATTTAGTGTCAACTTTTTCCGGGATGTAAATTCCATCTCTATGCTCCCTATTCCAAGAACAGGGACTTCCGTAGCATTTCCCATGTAGAGGACAGTTCCTTCAGGCACTGCTTCGATGTTTTTGAACATTTGTTTATTCTTGCAAACATGGCGGGTGGCTCCTGAATCGATCCACCATTCATCGTCATCTTCGATCATATTTACTTCTGATATGACTGCAACTAGGTTATCTATTGCTTTAGAGGATGCGCCATTCGCTTTTTCCTTTTTCAAGAGACGACATTCATTTTTGTAATGGCTTGGTTTTCCACAGTGATAGCAACTTCTTTTCTTTCGCTTGTTGCTATTGAACTTCTGTGCATTTTTGCCTTGGAATTGCCTTTTCTTTGAAGGTTTGTTCCCATTACCATCTTCAACTACGAGCACTTCCGAGTTGGTATGTTCCTTCTCATTTTCCTGTGTTTTCAATTCCTTGCGAAATTCCTCTTTGATTCGAAGAGAATTTGCAAGCTATTCAAGATAGATATCTTCCTTCGTATGCTTTAGATTTCATTTAAAGTCTCCCCACGAAGGGGGCAACTTGTCGATGACATTAGAGACGATAATTGTCTCGTCCATGACCATTTTATGTTGATTAAAATTATTCAACATACGCTCAATCTCATGGAATTGCTCCATAACTGGTCTGTTATCATCCATCTTAAAATTATTAAAACGTGAGACAATAAATTTCTTACTTGTAGCATCTTCCTGAAGATACTTTGTCTCTAATCTTTCCATAATTCTTTTGTCGTTGCTACAGTATGATAAACGTCGAAGAGTTCATCGCTCATAACATTCAAGATATGTCCCCGACATATCTCGTCATCAGTATCCCACTTTTGCCTTCTCCTTGCATCGCGATAGTTTCTTCAAGATTTTCTTCGGGCCTTGGGGTGTTGAGAACATAACTTACTTGAAGCGAAATTAAGAGAAAATGAATTCTCTTTTACCAGCGTATAGAGCTCCCACCATCGAAGCGATCGAATTTATTAAATTGCTTACTAATTCTTTGAGTGACGCCATGAAACAGGTTCAAAATCACCTTTAGATTGTTGTGAAAATGAGGTCTGTAGTGATCAAAAGACTTCATCTGAATTCTGCAGGAACTTGAGATAATCTGTTTCTAGGCGTGTATCTATAAGCCACTTTTCTAAAGGTGATTTTCGCTCTCTACAAAGCAAACGAGAGAATAATCGAATACCTTCAGGATACAAAGAAACACGTACTGTGCTTTTGCTTTAGCGAAGTATGCACTGAATTCTTTTGGTGTGTTTGAGCAGGGTTGATTGCTTGAGTTAATTCTCTGCAGAAGAAAGAACACAAGTATTTATAGTTGCAGAGAGGTTCCTTCTGGATTGGTACATCTATTCGCCAAAAGAGATAACTTAACAAATATAATGTTTCATTGAAGTGATATAACAATTCCTTAATTATTTCCTACGATACGACTTTTCAACTAAGTCATAAAACATTTTAATCATTTATTTTCATTATTTGAAAATATTCAACTCTTGATTCATTCAAAATATTTGGTATTGAAAGAAAATTATGATTCGATATTATGATCTTCCCAAAGCCCTCGAGTTCTCAACTTTGACCACCAAGTCAAGGCATCGTTGAAGACATATTGACAAGACATATTGAAGATCAGATATGGTGACAAGACATATTGAAGATCAGATAATCGATATTTTCCTTACCAACAAATAACAAATACCTGAGTAGTGTTAAAAACTCATATCTATATCATATTTAATTCATACAACGCAATATAACTCTCGACTTCACACTACATAAACAGAAAAACACTTCAACACAAGCACTGCAGAACGATACATTAATACACACGAGAGGTGCACTGTTGATAAGTTAGGATTTTACGTAGTTTTTATACTCGTAAATGTGCATTTCTATGGTTAAATACCCTCAAATATATTATGTTCATGTCACATTTCTTATTTCATAGACTTCGGGGCAAATTGGAGCAGAAAAGGAAAAATTCGGATATGGAAAGACCCGAGACCTCACGCTTGAAAAGACACATCACATACATGCAAGTCAACGCCATCTAAGAGCAACCTAAGTGATTAATCAAAAGCAATTGTGGAAGCCAACGATTGAAGTAACGATTACATTATTGCTTTCATTTCCGTGCTTGCTTGCAAAAGGAGATTCAATCAATATTAAAGAACGAAGGATATACGTGACCACGTGAATTGCGGCTGCATTCAAATTCATAGATGGAAACAATTAACAGCCCAAGTTAGGCCCATTATTCTAAGTCGGCTATGAGGGTTTGTCTTCTATTTAAAACGGAGCGAATACAGCTAATAGAGGGGGGACGACGGCTGAGAAGAAGAGAGGCAGTGAATAAAGAAAAGCAGCGAAGGATTGACGGCCGGGAACGAGACAATGCGAGCACCGTAAAATGGCGAATTTCTTACCTTTTAATATTTCGTTTTCGACTGTTTTCTTTTGATTCGTTTTCGTTTTCGTATAATATGCTAGCTTAATTTTTTTTTTGTCATTGAGGCCGTGTGAGGCCGGATTATGACTACGTATTAATGCAGTTATTATTTTATTTAATCATATGATTTGAGTTACGTATTCTTTGTTTGTGCTTCATATGCGTACGTGTGATTGGCCTCCATGCGTATGATTATTGATTGGTTTATGAGACGGACTAAGTGATTAGACCGAGTAGAACGAAACATTGAATACCACTACGTAAAACCGACCAGAGATGGAATTCGGTTTCGTATGTGTGGTTTCCGATAATTTAGGCGCCGAAAGCGTTTAAACTCGGGGAATTTCATAAAGAACGAATGCACGTATAGGAACTACAGTCATATAGACATATAGTTGATTGGTTCTCTATTTACGTAGGGTTGCTATTGCGGGACAAACGAGTAGCACGTATGTTAGGAAATTCTACCTTGACTATGATTCATATTGATTAGATAGATGAGATTGCATGAAGACGTAGGAATATTTCGTGCCGAGCATGTCTTGATCACATCGTCGTCAACTGTTCTATCCTCATCTATTTTATTTGAGTTTATTTTATTATTTGCGTCTTTTATCTCTTTTATCAAATCATCAAAACTATAAAAATTCCGTTAGTCTAAATTAGAATTAGGAATATTTTCTTAGAATTAATCGAACTGTCTTCGTGGATCGATACTCGGACTTCGTCCGTTTTACTACTTGCACGACCTAGTACACTTGCTAGTATTTGAGCGTGTCAAGGTTTTGGCGCCGTTGCCGGGGACAACAGTATATTAATTCTAGGAGTTATTCTATGTTTTAGTTTGGACCTTTATTTATTTATATATATTCTTTTATTATTAGTATTGTTTATATACAGTGATACTCTCACTTTCTCGTTTGCGTTTTGTAGGATAAGGGATGCAGCGATACTCGCAATATTATCCCGAGACCTATGCGACATGCGATGATGAACTGGAGTGCGATTTTTTGCGGATGCCAACATCTCACTAGTGAATGCAAGTACAATCATTACAAGCCTCCACAATCTTGGTATGATGGGCGAGGAGAGAATGGCTACTCAAACACTGGCGATTATTCACATACTCCCTCGTATGATTACTGCACTCCACCTCAAAAAGAAAAAGCCGCTTGGGAGATAGTGCTCGAAAAGATGGCAGGGTCGTATGAGCAACCATTAATTCAAAAACATGCCCAACAACAGATTCATCCGCCCCAAAAAGAAAAAGCCGCTTGGGAGATAGCGCTGGAGAAGATGGCAGTGATACAAGAAGACAGTAGTCGTACATCTACTTCTACGAGTTTTCAGAGTCTAAAAGCAGAGTTGGAGAATCTGACGGCCCAATTGGAAAAGCTAAAAAATGCAGCGTCTGAACGCGAAACCTCGAGCGACATAGAGTCAAATCCGGAAGAGCACATAGAAACCATTCCATTGAATTGTGAAATAACTCAAGAACCGGTGTTGGAACCAAGTGAAGCTAAGAATGAGATCGAGTTAGAAAAAACCGATCAACACGCAGAGGCTACTGTAGATTTCGTTCCAGCAGAGCCGAATCTCCCAGAAGTTCTTGTGGAATTGGAGAATCACCAAGAAACTAGGTGAGCATGAAAGCAAGAATTTCGCAGTATATGATGTCGTGGAAAAGAGAAAGATGGAGCCTGAGACTTTCGATCCGATTCTACGCTTGGTTACGAAGTCAACATATCATTCAGATAGCATATTCGCTGAAGAATTCAAGGCATCTATGATCGTTGATTTCAATATTATTTGGGAGCCGAAAGTCGACCCATGGAGAGAGTTTAAAGATTGCGACCATGCAAAGCTGTACCATTCTGAGATCAAACTTCTCTCCAAAAAGATGAAATCAAGGTGTTCATTACTTCTACTGAACATGCAGAGTCGTGGACCTTCAACACGAATGAGAGTCGAGCTAACGACTATAAAAGCAGTGCTTCTTGGGAGGCAACCCGAGGCAACCCAAGGCGTATCAATGCATATATATTAGTTTATATTTTAGTCGTAATTATTTATATCCCATTTTCGTCTAATAAAAATTCGCTCTTACTGTGCCGCTTAGTCACATTTTCTCGCAGGCTCATAACCAGTTTGGGGGTTGTCCGTCGCTATGGTTGCTTGTTTACTGCGGATCAACAAAGTCTTCTACATCGATCGACTTAAAATTCAAGGCAGTGTCACTTTTACTCTCTCTTTGCTTTTACTTTATACACTGAGGACAGTGTACTATTTAGTTTGGGGGGTGGGATGTGACACATGCTAGATTTAATATGCTTACATGTTTAGGTATCGATGTATTTTGGTTATTTTAGTGGATACTACTGATGACGGTTGCGATTTTAATGTCATCTGTGGAATCTCCTGTCAATGATGAAAATTTTTAAATTTTTACCGTGTCGTGATATGATTCGACGAGTTGAGTGAGATAGTCTTACATGTTGCATTGTCGTGATATTAGCATGATTATTTGGCTACATTGACTGCTTTAGGAGAGTATTGCGTATCATGAAGCACAAACCCAGCTATACATGTGAGTTTTTGAGCCTTCAGAGATGAATTCAGAGCAACTCATTATGCTCGGTGTTTATTCTTGTGTGACACGCATGACTGAATAATTTCGAACTTGCTCTGTTATGCATGTCAATGGTTACTATGTGGATTTTATGTGCGAAAATGAAAAGGGCACTAGGATTGAGTCATTGGCCTAAATATTTCCCTACCTTACGTATTTACCACTTAGTGAGCCCCTTTGAGCCTTATTTGACTTATCTGTTGATTTGGAGCCCAGATATGTAGCCTGATTGCCTCAAATTTAGCCTATACGACCCGTATCAACGTGTTAATTTATCGATATCGTGAAAGTGGCTTGTTGATTGAGAAGGAGCTAATCGTCGATGCATGTTAGTTATGAACTCGTCCTATGATATGGATCTCTCGTCGTAATATTGCAACAGACTAGAAACCTCTCCATTCGATAAACAGTACAAAAAAAAAAAGAAAAGGAGGGGCTAGTTTTGAAAAAAAGAGAAAAAAAGAAGCGAAAAAAAAGAGAAAAAAAAAGCGATCGAGAAGAGCTAGAAAAAGTAAAAGGATGAGTCGAGTGAAAAATAGAGACGGCGTTAGAAGAGCGAAATAGGTGGTGAGAATGGCGATTCGATGATTGATGCGTTTGATACATTTAGCTCACTTTCCTATATGACGCACCTTTCAAAACCCGAGCCCCATTACAACCCTTGATGAAAGACCCTTTGATTCGTGCATAACTTCTACTATGTGACTATGATATGATATATTTGCAAGCATAGAGTAAATTCTTTTCATGTCGTGAATTGAGCGTTTTTATACAGATTCCAAAAACATGACACACTCAAATACTAGCAAGTGTACTAGGTCGTGCAAGTAGTAAAACGGACGAAGTCCGAGTATCGATCCACGAAGACAGTTCGATTAATTCTAAGAAAATACTCCTAATTCTAATTTAGACTAACGGAATTTTTATAGTTTTGATGATTTGATAAAAGAGATAAAAGACGCAAATAATAAAATAAACTTAAATAAAATAGATGAGGATAGAACAGTTGACAACGACGTGATCAAGACACATGCTCGGCACGAAATATTCCTACGTCTTCATGCAATCTCATCTATCTAAACAATATGAATCATAGTCAAGGTAGAATTTCCTAACATACGTGCTACTCGTTTCAATAGCAACCCTACGTAAATAGAGAACCAATCAACTATATATCTATATGATTGTAGTTCCTATACGTGCATTCGATCTTTATGAAATTCCCCGAGTTTAAACACTTTCGGCGCCTAAATTATCGGAAACCACACATACGAAATCGAATTCCATCTCTGGTCGGTTTTACGTAGTGGTATTCAATGTCTCGTTCTAATCGGTCTAATCACTTAGTCAGTCTCATAAACCAATCAATAATCATACGCATGGAGGCCAATCACACGTACGCATATGAAGCACAAACAAAGAATACGTAACTCAAACCATATGATTAAAGAAAATAATAACTGCATTAATACGTTTCATAATCTGGCCTCACACGGCCTCAATCACAAAAGAAACTAAGCTAGCATATTATACGAAAACGACAACGAATCAAAAGAAAACATTGTCGAAAACGAAATATTAAAAGGTAAGAAATTCGCCCTTTTACGGTGCTCGCGTTGTCTCATTCCCGACCGTCAATCCTTCGCTGCTTTTCTTTATTCACTGCCTTCCTTCTTCTCAGCCGTCGTCCCCCCTCTATTAGCTGTATTCGCTCCGTTTTAAATAGAAGACAAACCCTCATAGCCGACTTAGAATAATGGGCCTAACTTGGGCTGTTAATTGTTTCCATCTATGAATTTGAATGCAGCCGCAATTCACGTGGTCACGTATATCCTTCGTTCTTTAATATTGATTGAATCTCCTTTTGCAAGCAAGCACGGAAATGAAAGCAATAATGTAATCGTTACTTCAATCGTTGGCTTCCACAATTGCTTTTGATTAATCACTTAGGTTGCTCTTAGATGGCGTTGACTTGCATGTATGTTATGTGTCTTTTCAAGCATGAGGTCTCGGGTCTTTCCATATCCGAATTTTTCCTTTTCTGCTCCAATTTGCCCTGAAGTCTATGAAATAAGAAATGTGACATGAACATAATATATTTGAGGGTATTTAACCATAGAAATGCACATTTACGAGTATAACAACTACGTAAAATCCTAACTTGTCAACTGTTCTTCACTAAAATCGCAGATTAGAGGTTTATTTCCAGTTGAAGATAAAGAACTCTAGAAACTGTGTGAAGATAAAAGAGAGTGGAGTGTCCTGTGAAAATCTTTCTTGTGTTATGTGTTGCTAAGAAACCCTATCTGCCCCTTATAACCAAACCCTTGATCCATAGATCCTTCCAGAATATGGGCTGGATGTCTTTAATCTCTTAGTGGCCCAACTCGTTCCCTGAGCCCAAAGAATGACTTAAGAGTCAAGTCGTCTTTTTAACACCCCTCCTCACGTCTTTGGGCGAAAAATGTCAATCAGTCCTAATTTCCCGCAAAAGGATGAATGTGCTTCTTTTCCAAGAGTTTTAGTTAAAATATCAGCTAATTGATCATTAGACGTAACGAACTGCGTAGAAATATATTATTTGAGATATGTTGAGGAATAAGATGACAATCTATTTCTATATGTTTAGTTCTTTCATGAAAAATCGGATTTTCAGCTATCTGTAAGGCAACCTAATTATCACAAAACAAATTAACAGGAGTAACGTTATTTATTTGAAAATCCTTAAACAACCCAAGAATCCAAACAATCTCACAACTAGTCTGGGCCATTGCCCTGTACTCAGCCTCAGCAGATGATTTAGAAACTGTATTTTGTTTCTTACTTTTCCATGATAACAAAGAGTTTCCTAAAAAAATATAAAAATCTGTAACAGATTTTCTAGTGCCCAATCTGAATCACAGTATGCATTTATTTTAAAGTTTTCAGAATTCGAGATAGAAATTCCACAACCTGGACTTTGCTTTAGATATTTTAAAATTCTACATGCAGCCGAAAAGTGAGATAGGTGAATGCATAAATTGACAAAGTGAATCTACAATAAATGATATATCAATCCTAGTATTGCATAAATATATTAATCTACCAAGCAATCTTTGAAAATTGGTCACATCTTCATATGGCATATCAACAGATTTCGTTCCACCACATAATTTCAGATGTTGCTGCATTGGGGTAAACTTGGACTTACATCCTATCATACCAAACGTCAAGAAGTTCTAAAGCATATTTTCTTTGATGTAGAATAAAAGAATCAGAATTCCTTATAACGTCTATACCTAAAAAATATTTTAACTTACCCAAATCCGTAACACCGAACATACTATTTTAACTTCTTCCTAATACTATCAATTTCACACAAATCATTTCCACTAATAATAATATCATCAACATAAACCAGCAAATAAACACAATTTTGACCAACAATTTTGGAAAACAGAGAATAATCATGCAAACTTTGAACATATCCATTTTCAATTAAAAAAGTTGTTAGTTTCTCATTCCACTTTCTTGGGGCCTGTTTTAGCCCATACAAAAAAGTTTTCAGCTTGCACACCCGAGATCTGCTCTATCAAAATACCCTTCTGGTAAATTCATATACACCTCCTCAGATAAATCACCATGTAGAAAAGCATTATTTATATCAAGTTGAAAGACATCCAAATCATAATTAACAGCAACAGACAAAAGACACGCACAGTCACCATCTTCACTACAGGCGCAAATGTTTCTTGAAAATCAAGGCCTTCTCTTTGATTAGAACCCATAGCAACTAAATGGGCTTTATATCTTGTCAGGAACCAAAACCTCATATTATAGTTTCATGCATTTGCATAATTTCATGCATTTATAAGTAATTTTAAAATAGAGGTATAGATGAATAAGGTATTTAAAGTATTATAGTCATAGGTTCTTAAAGAAAGACAAGTGGTAAGAAGTGAATGTTAGGGAAATTAGAATATTTCTAAGTATGCAATTTCTAGGGTTTTCTCAGACTCGAGAAACTTTATATGTGTACTAATTAAAGTGATTAAATAAATTAAGAAATTTAATGATAATCTTGAGATTTTTTTTATGGAAGAAATATATAGATAATATTAAAGTATAACAAAAGAAGAGATTAATCGAAACCCTAAGCATAATGTCGAAACTCATTGAATTAGGGTTTCGAAAATAGTTCAAAAAGGATTTCGAAACTTCTCAATTAAAGTTTCGAGATTTATTAAGGATTTCGAGATTCTTTGGGTTCTGGACCTTGCGACAACTTAAATAATTCATAGAACTAGATATTGGTCTTGAGATTGGAACTAATCACTTAAGGAAGTTTCTAGACTCATTCAATAAGAATTCAAAGTAAGGATTTTCATTGCTTAAAGATTCTTGAAGCCTAACCTAGTATTGGAATCACAAAAGCAACAAAAAAGATCTAATAATAGAATAAAATGTATTAGATAAAATAATGATTTGATAAGGTTAGGATAAGTGTCGATGTCATTTAACTATCCTTACACTTAATCATTAGATAAGAACCAAAGAGAAATAAGGAAAAACAGCTCATTATATCAATACACAGAAATTTTAACGCAGGGAAGGGAGATCATAATTCATTTATTTAACTATCAAACCCACCTTGGAAAGCAAACGAAGAGCCGTGGTTATAAATCAACTTGGAAAGGGTATGATTTTCTTACTTGAATTTAGGTTTTAATCACCAGTTATCATGTTTTGGAAGTACTGATAAGCATAAAAAGATTGCTTAAACCATGTTTTATATCAAGTTTAAATGTTAGAGATTTAGGTAGGTTTGAAGTACTATTGGTAAATACAGTATTTTGGTTCTTAGGGTTTTCAGATATTGAACGAGTATTTAGCAAATTAAGTTTGATGTTGAAGTATGTTAAAGATTTAACAAAGGTTTGAGTCTAGATGAATATATTTTGGTATATGAATAGGATGAAGGTAGTGTGAAGTTTGCGATGGAATTCTATCATGTTCTTAAGAATTCGATGATATGAGTTAGACAAATCTCGACAGGTAAACCTCGAATTATATGCTTTGAAAGAATTAAGTGAAATCTCGAAATGAAATGTCGGGATATAGAGATTTAATTACATAGAGTGTCGAGTCAAGAGAAATGAAATGTCGAATTGTGTCATAATGTCGAGTTATAATATCGAAGTTATGATGTCAAATTATGGTTTGAGCTTTTCAAATTCAATTAGATAGAAGATATCGAGATGTGTGTGTCGAAATCCCTCAATTTATATTTTAAATATCTCGACATGTATTATATACTAAAGATATCGGCATATTAGAATGTAAAGATATCGACATGTTATTTATTAAAGATCTCAGGATAAATTTAATAAATGTCGACATGTGATATCAAAGTAAATTAAAAAGATCTCGACATATGATGTCGAGTTATAATTGCAAGTATAAGGTCGAGCTTTGTTTAGATAGAATGTCGAGATGGAGCGATATTTGTTAGAGAATGTCGAGATATGTTCTATGATACATTTCGAAATCTTTCATAAATGCACTTTAAAATTCTCGACATATATACTATTAATATTTCAGTGAGTATAGATTTCGAGCTAAGATATCGGGATTCATTAGGAAGATGTCGAGATGTCATTCAAAAATCGTAAGAATCATGGAACATAGATCTCGACACAGATAATCTCGAAATCTCTTCTATCATGCTTCGAGATCCTATTATAGAAATTAAACTAATAATCAAACATGGTCCAAGATAAAATTAGATAAGAATATTTGTTAATTTGAAATAAAAAGAATTATGATACATAGATAAGGAATTCCAATATCACAAAAAATATTCAATATTTAAGGTTTTGATATAAAATAAGTTAGGGTTTCTGGTAAAGACAATGGGAAGGAACGATCATGCATAATAAAGCATGCATATCATGCACGCATATCATTATAGGAATTTCATATTTACGGATAAAATAATTGTATAGGTCAGGAGTCCGATAAGGGCAAGGACAAGGTTGCTTAAGCGAGCGGAGAAAATAGGCGAAACTAGTGAGTATGATTTGCAACATGTATCTTATGTGCCTTATGTGTTTACATGCCAAACACATGCCTTATATGGATTAATTGACTAATATGTGCATTATATGCTATTCATGGATTTATGTGAATTAAGTGACGGTAAAGTGCCTTTATATGATTTATGTGTTATATAAAGTATTGTATATAGCATTGCATACATATAAATGAAAGGAGAAACCGTTATGACTGCTACGACTACCGACAGTACGATACGAATGCTACAGCATACTTCCCTCCAAATCAGGGGTATGATAGTTACTTCCCTTCAAATCGGGGGATGACAGAGTCCTGTACAGGCACATACAAATATTTACAGTTTTGACAGAGTCCCATGCATGGGCGCCGACTGGGCTTACAGAATACGAGTCTAGTAGTCTATAACGGGAGTATCAAAATAAACAGACATATAGAATGTCATGTGATCTCCGGATCGTAGGAATGACGATTACGTGAACGATGATTTCATGATTGAAAATGGCTACTGCTTACTTTATTACTTGTATGTTTTTAGCTAGCATGTTGCGATCATACTCTGAATCGTTGTCTGCACAGTTGTTGTAGATAATTAGCAGGCTGCGTAGAAAGCATATCATAAAGCATGGATTCAAGGTTGGCCAACTACGCTATCCTCCTGCTCCCCTCTGGTTCATCGTTAGCATATAGAATAGAAACAAGTTTAGACTATCGCATTTTGTGACTCCTTTTATAGGTACATATATGTACATTATTGTGAATGGAACTAAACCAAATGTACGCACCCGTTTTTGTTAAAGAAAATAGTTATGGGAATTGCGAAAAGTTTTATACGAATATTTTATAGATGCGTAAAAAGGTAATAGGAAATGGGGCGTTACATGTAGTGGTATCAGAGCCTAGGCTTTAGGTTCTGTAGACATTTGCATAGTAGGTACATGTTATGAATTGCCCTTAAACTTTTCTTGCATATATAGGCAAAGGGCAATAGGTGATCCAATACCTATAGAACGAGATGAACCTACTATAGAGGGAGGAGGAAGAACGGCCATACCTGAATCCCACTCATCACATACATTTAGACAGCATGAAGCTGACCATCCCCTGGCAACCCCCCGAGAACGACGGTATGACAAGTTAAGAAAGATGGGTGCTGTGGACTTTATGGGTACGACAGATCCCGCGGAAGCGGAAACATGGTTGAAAAGAATAGAAAGGATATTTCATATGATACAATGCACCCCAGATGAGAAGTTCGATTATGCAGTCTCACTCCTTCAAGGGCATGCATATGAATGGTGGGAAACAGTCCCTGATAGTATGACCCAACCTCCAGTGCTAACCTGGGAAGATTTTCTGAGGGAATTTAATGATACATACATGCCTGAAGTTTACAAAGATCAGAAAGAGGAGGAATTTCTAGAATTGAAACAAGGTAACAGGTCCATAGGCTAGTATGAGGTGCTGTTTAATCAGTTATCCCGTTATGCACCGCACATGGTTGCTATTGAAAGAAATAAGTGTCGAAGATTTGAAGCAGGACTCCGTTATATGATTAGAAATCGCATCACGCCATCAGATATGGAGTCCTATGGGAAGTTGAGGGCGGCAGCAATTCGTGCGAAAGATTAGAAACTGAGTCTCGGAATTTTCAAAGTAGTAAACGAAGGTTAGGCGAAGAGTCGTCTAGTGGAAAAATGAAAAAGGCGTATAGTTCGCCTAGACCAATGAGTGTTCAAAGTGGCTCTGCAGCAAATACCAACATGTGAACACTGTGGGAAGAACCACAGGGGCGTATGTAGATGGCTCATAAGTGAATGTTTTACATGTGGACAACCAGGACATATAGCTAGGAATTGCCCGACATTACGAGCGGAATGTACAGTCGATCAATCAAGGGTCAGCGGAACTTATGCGAATCGCGAAAGAGGAAGGGGCCGAGGATCGTTTAGCACAAGTTCGGGAAGAGGAGGCTCAGGAGGCCAAACTTATAGGCCGCCAGCACAAGCAAGGATTTTCACCATGACTCATGAGGAGGCCAAGGAAGGATCACACGTGATTACGGGTAAATTATTTATACGTGATATTGATGCATATGTTTTATTCGGTCCAGGTGCCACACATTCATTCATATCACGAACATTTGCATCTTTATTACCAGATAAACCCGAACCTCTAGAAGAGGAATTGTATGTTCGACTCCCAGCGGGCAAAATAGTTATAGTGAATACAGTATACTTAGAATGCAAAATGGTCAGTAGAGGGACAGAGATGCAAGCAACCCTATTTGTCATTCATTTAACGGATTTCGACGTAATATTAGGCATGGACTGGTTGTCAAGATATCGGGCGAAGCTTGATTGTTTCAAAAAGGAAATTGAATTGACCCCTACGGATCAAACCCATATAATACTTAAGGGAGAAAAGAGCATACGGACGGCATATCAGATATCAAGTCTAGAAGCTTCTAAGACGATTAGTAAGGGATGCAAAGGGTATATAGCCTACGTTGTAGATGCGCGGTTAAGCGGATTGAAAATAGAAGATATTCCGGTAGTCGATGAATATCCTGATGTTTTTCCCGAAGAGTTACCGGGACTACCACCCGATCTAGATACGGAGTTCACTATTGAACTTAACCCAGGCACAATGCCAATTTCTATTCCACCATATCGAATGGCTCCGATCGAATTGAATGAATTGAAGGTACAGTTGAAGGAATTACTCGATAAAGTTTATATACGACCAAGTGTATTGCCTTGGGGAGCGCCTGTTCTCTTCGTCAAAAAGAAGGATGGAACGCTTAGATTGTGCATTGATTACAGATAGTTAAATAAGGTAACTGTGAAAAATAAATATCCGTTGCCTCGGATTGATGATTGGTTTGATCAACTGCAAGGCTCTAGAGTCTTTTCGAAAATTGATTTGAGATTGGGATACCATCAATTGAAGATCGCAGAAAGTGATATCCCAAGGACGACTTTTAGGACAAGATATGGGCACTATGAATTCCTAGTTCTGCCCTTTGGATTAACGAATGCTCCAGCCGTCTTTATGGCATTAATGAATGATGTCTTCCGATCCTATTTAGACCAGTTTGTTATCGTCTTTATTGACGATATTCTAGAATATTCCAAGTCAAAAGAGGAACACGAGCAACATTTGAGGATTGTACTTCAGACTTTACGGGAAAAGAAATTATACGCAAAACTTCAAAGTGCGAGTTCTGGTTAGATCAAGTAGTATTCCTGGGGCACGTAGTCTCTGGTAAAGGTATTCAAGTCGATCCCAGTAAAATTGAAGCGGTAATTAAGTGGGAAAGTCCTAACAATGTAGCAGAAGTTCGTAGTTTTATGGGATTGGCCAAATATTATCGGCGATTCGTAGAGAATTTCTCACTGATAGCAGCCCCAATGACGAAGTTATTACGTAAAGGAGTTGTATTTAAGTGGACTGATGAATGCCAAAGGAGTTTTGAAGAATTGAAAGAACGATTAACGACAGCTCCTGTATTGACTATTCCATCAGGTACTGAAGATTTTGTGATTTATAGCAACGCGTCGTATCAAGGACTTGGATGCGTGCTAATGCAACACGGGAAAGTAGTGGCATATGCATCTCGACAACTGAAGCCATACGAAACATCCTACCCAACCCACGACTTAGAGCTAGCAGCCGTGGTATTCGCACTGAAGATATGGCGACACTACTTATACGGAATAACATTTCAGATATTTACTGATCATAAGAGCCTAAAGTACTTGTTGAGCCAGAAGGAGCTAGACATGAGACAGAGACGGTGGATTGAACTACTAAATGATTATGACTGTACTACAGAGTATCATCCTGGAAAGGCTAACGTCGTTGCTGATGCTTTGAGTCGGAAATCATATGGTACTATCTCTTATTTATCCGCATGTTCTTTATCAAATCTAATCGATCTCAGAAAGATGAATACGAAGATGAATGTAGACGATACTGGTGCTATCTGTGCCTCGATAGTAGTTCGACCTATCATGTTAGATCGAATCAGACAAGTACAGTTTAAAGACGAAAAGCTAGCTAAGATTGCTGATAAAGTGAAACAAGGGTTAGGGAAGTCTTTTGTAATAGGCGATAATGGAACTTTGACAATAAATGGCCGTATATGTGGTCCTGATATCGATAATCTTCGACAAGAGATAATGGAAGAGGCACATACCGCTCCTTATGCTATGCATCAAGGCAGTACGAAGATGTATCGGACCCTTAAATCTCATTATTGGTGGCCAAGGATGAAGAATTATGTGCCCGAATACGTTTTAAAATGTTTAACGTGTCAGCAAATCAAAGCTGAACACCAAGCGCCATTAGGTAAATTACATCCTTTACCCATACCTGTTTGGAAATGGGAGCGTATAACGATGGATTTCCTATATGGTCTTCCTCCTACGGCCAAGAAAAATGATGCCGTTTGGGTAATTATCGACAGACTTACGAAATCAGCTCATTTCTTACCATTTCGATGGGGTTCTACGTTAGAATACTTGGCAAAAAGATACGTTAATGAGATAGTTCGGCTACACGGGGTACCAACTTCTATCGTGTCTGATCGTGATCCCCGATTTACATCCAGATTTTGGGGAAGTTTACAGGAAGCGCTCGGAACTAAATTACATTTTAGTACGGCATCCACAAACCGACAGTCAGTCAGAAAGAACGATACAGACATTGGAAGATATGCTTCGAGCATGCGTAATTGAATTCAAAGGCTCATGGGATGATTATATAGCGCTAATGGAATTTTCTTATAATAATCAGTACCATTCGAGTATCGGAATGGCACCGTATGAAGCTCTGTATGGCCGGAAATGTCGTAACCCAATTTGTTGGCATATAGAAGGAGAACAAGTATTGGAAGGACCAGATTTAATTCAGGACACGGTGGAAAAGATTAAAATAGTCAAAAGTCGATTAAAAGCGGCCCAAGACAGACAAAAGAGTTATGTAGACCAACACAGACGAGAAATGGAATACGAAGTTGGAGAAAAAGTCTTTTTGCGAGTATCTCCGTGGAAGGGAGTTCTGCGATTTGGAAAGAAAGGAAAGTTAAGTCCACGTTACATTGGTCCTTAGGTGTTATCACAGATACACAAAGTTTTCCACGTTAGTATGCTGCGGCGATACAGATCCGATCCTACTCACATTCTGCGTGACGAGCCGATAAATGTTTCTGAAGATTTGAGCTATGTAGAAGAACCCGCAGAAGTCCTGGAATATGCTCACAAGCAGTTACGAAATAAAACGATTCCAATGGTAAAAGTACGGTGGAAAAATCATTCGGCTCGTGAAGCTACGTGGGAAACCATAGAACATATGAATACCTAGTACCCATGGTTATTAGCCGAAACAGGTACGAAATTTCGAGGTCGAAATTTTTAAGGGGGGGGGGGGGAATTGTCACGAACCAAAACCTCATATTATAATTTCATGCATTTGCATAATTTCATGCATTTATATAAGTAATTTTAAAATAGATGTATAGATGAATAAGGTATTTAAAGTATTATAGTCATAGGTTCTTAAAGAAAGACAAGTGGTAAGAAGTGAATGTTAGGGAAATTAGAATATTTCTAAGTATGAAATTTCTAGGGTTTTCTCAGACTCGAGAAACTTTATATGTATACTAATTAAAGTGATTAAATAAATTAAGAAATTTAATGATAATCTTGAGATTTTTTTTATGGAAGAAACATATAAATAATATTAAAGTATAACAAAAGAAGAGATTAATCGAAACAGTAAGCATAATGTCGAAACTCTTTGAATTAGGGTTTCGAAAATAGTTCAAAAAGGATTACGAAACTTCTCAATCAAAGTTTCGAGATTTATTAAGGATTTTGAGATTCTTTGGGTTCTGGACCTTGCGACAACTTAAATAATTCATAGAACTAGATATTGGTCTTGAGATTGGAACTAATCACTTAAGGAAGTTTCTAGACTCATTCAATAAGAATTCGAAATAAGGATTTTCATTGCTTAAAGATTCTTGAAGCCTAACCTAGTATTGGAATCATAAAAGAAAAAAAGATCTAATAATAGAATAAAATGTATTAGATAAAATAATGATTGATAAGGTTAGGATAAGTGTCGATGTCATTTAACTATCCTTACATCAATCATTAGATAAGAACGAAAGAGAAATAAGGAAAAACAGCTTATTATATCAATACACAGAAATTTTAACGCAGGGAAGGGAGATCATAATTCATTTATTGGTAGAATTTAGGTAGGTTTGAAGTACTATTGGTAAATACAGTATTTTGGTTCTTAGGGTTTTCAGATATTGAACGAGTTATTTATCAAATTAAGTTTGATGTTGAAGTATGTTAAAGATTTAACAAAGGTTTGAGTCTAGATGAATATATTTTGGTATATGAATAGGATGAAGGTAGTGTGAAGTTTGCGATGGATTTCTATCATGTTCTTAAGAATTCGATGATATGAATTAGACAAATCTCGACAGGTAAACCTCGAATTATATGCTTTGAAAGAATTAAGTGAAATCTCGAAATGAAATGCCGGGATATAGAGATTTAATTACATAGAATGTCGAGTCAAGAGAAATGAAATGTCGAATTGTGTCATAATGTCGAGTTATAATATCGAAGTTATGATGTCAAATTATGGTTTGAGCTTTTCAAATTCAATGAGATAGAAGATATCGAGATGTGTGTGTCGAAATCCCTCAGGTCATATTTTAAATATCTTGACATGTATTATATACTAAAGATCTCGGCATATTAGAATGTAAAGATTTCGACATGTTATTTATTAAAGATCTCAGGATAAATTTAATAAATGTCGACATGTGATATCAAAGTAACTTAAAAAGATCTCGACATATGATGTCGAGTTATAATTGCAAGTATAAGGTCGAGCTTTGTTAATTTATCCAGTATTAATTGAATTTAATTCCACTAGATAGAATGTCGAGATGGATCGATATTTGTTAGAGGATGTCGAGATATGTTCTATGATACATTTCGAAATCTTTCATAAACGCACTTTAAAATTCTCGACATATATACTATTAATATTTCAGTGAGTATAGATTTCGAGCTAAGATATCGAGATTCATTAGGAAGATGTCGAGATGTCATTCGAAAATCGTAAGAATCATGGAACATAGATCTCGATACAGATAATCTCGAAATCTCTTATATCATGCTTCGAGATCCTATTATAGAAATTAAACTAATAATCAAACATGGTCCAAGATAAAATTAGATAAGAATATTTGTTAATTAATTAGTTGAAATAAAAAGAATTATGATACAGAGATAAGGAATTCCAATATCACATAAAATATTCAATATTTAAGGTTTTGATATAAAATAAGTTAGGGTTTCTGGTAAAGACTACGGGAAGGAACGATCATGCCTAATAAAGCATGCATATCATGCACGCATATCATTATAGGAATTTCATATTTACGGATAAAATAATTGTATAGGTCAGGAGTCCGATAAGGGCAAGGACAAGGTTGCTTAAGCGAGCGGAGGAAAATAGGCTAGTGAGTATGATTTGCAACATGTATCTTATGTGCCTTATGTGTTTACATGCCAAACACAAGCCTCATATGGATTAATTGACTATGTGCTTTATATGCTATTCATGAATTTATGTCAATTAAGTGACGGTAAAGTGCCTTTATATGATTTATGTGTTATATAAAGTATTGTATATAGCACTGCATACATATAAATGAAAGGAGAAACCGTTATGACTGCTACGACTACCGACAGTACGATACGGATGCTACAGCATACTTCCCTCCAAATCAGGGGGATGGTAGTTACTTCCCTTCAAATCGGGGGATGACAGAGTCCTGTACAGGCACATACAGATATTTACAGTATTGACAGAGTCTCATGCATGGGCGCCGACTGGGCTTACAGAATACGAGTCTAGTAGTCTATAACGGGATCAAAATAAACGGACATATAGAATGGCATGTGATCTCCGGATCGTAGGAATGACGATTACGTGAACGATGATTTCATGATTGAAAATGGCTACTGCTTACTTTATTACTTGTATGTTTTTAGCTAACATGTTGCGATCATACTCTGAATCGTTGTCTGCACAGTTGTTGTAGATAATTAGCAGGCTGCGTAGAAAGCATATCATAAAGCATGGATTCAAGGTTGGCCAACTACGCTCTCCTCCTGCTCCCCTCTGGTTCATCGTTAGCATATAGAATAGAAACAAGTTTAGACTATCGCATTTTGTGACTCCTTTGATAGGTACATATATATACATTATTGTGAAAGGAACTAAACCAAATGTACGCACCCGTTTTTGTTAAAGGAAATAGTTATCGGAATCGCGAAAAATTGTATACGAATATTTTATAGCTGCGTAAAAAGGTAATAGGAAATGGGGCGTTACATATCTTTCTACAGACCCGTCTGGATTGTATTTACTTTTAAATATCCATTTACAACCTATTGATTTTCTATTTTAAGGCAAATTCACAATTTCCCATGTATTATTCTGTTCCAACGCAAGCATTTGAGCATCACTGATTTCCAGTTTTTATTTTTCATAGCATCATCAACTGAACAAGGCAGGTCAGAGCATACATTATCAATATTGTTTATATATACTCTATCATTTATATTCAAAGAAGAATAATTCACATATTCATGTAATGGATGCTTAGTTGAACACTTAGAGATATCACAAACATAGTCTTTAAGATGGGAGGGAAATGTTACCGATTTCTTGGGTCTGCCAAGAGTATTTTCTTCACCGCCGACCTTTGATCAATTGTTTGAGGCGCACGATCTTCTGATTCTGGACCAAAAAATTCGCTTTGGTTTGAGGTCTCAGATCCACTGTTTGTTCCCATAAATTCCGCTTGGGAACTTTGCATGTCAATAGGGACAGAAGAATCATTCTCATCATCGACCCCAAAACTAGGAATGTTAGCTTCCAAAGAAATTAAATAAATCTGTTCTTCAAAAATATTTTCAAAAAGGATTTTATTTTGAATTTTAAATGGAAAAACAGTTTCATAAAACTTGACATCCCTAGAGGATTTTTTTTTTCTAAATCATACATTTTATAAGCTTTTTTATTTTCAAAATGACCAAGCAATACCGATTTTATAGCTCGTTGATCAAACTTATTTTCTTTAGTTAAATTTGTTGCTTAACAAAGACAACCAAATACCTTTAAATGATCATAAACAGGTTTGCAGTTGAAAAGGATTTCAAAAGGCGTTTTATTATTCAAGACAGGTGATGGAGTCCGATTTATTAAATACACGCCTGTCGCTATACATTCTTTCCAGAAATCTAGAGGAGTTCCAAATTGAAAATATAATGCTCTAGCAATATTTAATAAATGACGGTGCTTCCGTTCAACAATACCATTTTGCTGCGGGGTATATGGACAACTTGTTTGATGTAATAAACCTTTCTTCGCAGTAAAATTAATAAAGTCTGAATTAAGAACTCAGAACCATTATCAGTTCTGGTTATTTGAATCTTTTTGAAAACTGATTTTTAACAAGTCTAGAAAAATTTCTAAAACTATTAAAAGTTTCAGATTTTGAATTTTGAAAATACCCAGTGTGGGTGCTAAGCAAATAAACATGCAAGGCTGGACAGTGAAGGCATCGAGCTACAGCTGAAATGAAAAGCTTCTGCTCAAATTTGTCTATGCTGGTAAAAGCGTGTGAGCAAGATAGAAGTGCTAAATCTGCTTTGGTTAATTCACAAGTGAAGATGTTGTTGCCAACAGCAATTCTGTAAGTTGGATTATGAAAGGCAGTTTCTTTTTCCCACAAGAGAACGTGGCTTGGAAACTTAGCTATACGGAAGTTCTGTTCTTCACCAGTTAGAGTTATGAGTTAAGAGAGTGTGTAACTTCTTACAGAGCTATCATCGCAAGAAGTTGCAAGCACGAAATCTGTAGATCTCATTCCTATCTACTGTAATCACTCGAAAAGCAATAAAGAAATCATCTTTTGAGGCCCCGTGGACGTAGGTTCTATTGAACCGAACCACGTATATCGTTGTGTCATTTCCTGTTTTATTTCTGAAGTTTTTGATCTGAATTCGTTCGTTAAATTACAACACAAACGTTCGATACAATCTACATCTGACAAGAATCAAAGATAGCCGAATTCCCAACAATTGGTGCGGTGAGCGTGGAACGTACACGCAAACACGACATGGCGTCTGCAAGGTTCGAGATGGAGAAATTTACAGGTTCAAATGACTTCGGATTGTGGCGTCTGAAGATGAGAGCATTCCTCGTACAACAAGGCTTAGATGAGGCACTCAAAGGGGAAAAAGAAATGCCTACAACCATACCAGAAGCTGAAAAGAAGTCAATGATTGAAAGAGCTTATAGCGTGATGATTCTCAGCCTGGGAGATTCTGTGCTGCGGAAAGTTTCGATGGAGAAAACTGCAGCTGCAATCTGGACGAAGCTTGAAGCGCTTTATATGACCAAGACGTTGGTAAACAGGTTGTATCTTAAGCAAGCTTTGTATTCGTTTAGAGTTCAAGATGATAAGCCTCTCGACGATCAAGTAGATATGTTTAACAAACTGATACTCGATCTAGCAAATATCGATGTTGGTATTGAAGACGAAGATCAAGCACTTATGCTGTTAAGTGCTTTGCCAAGGAGCTATTCTAACTTCAAAGAAGCACTACTCTATGGAAGAGAAGATCTTACTCTGAATGATGTTCAATCTGCTCTGAGTTCAAGACAGATAAATCAAAGAATAGAATGTCAACACCATGCTGTAAACGAGAGCCTAAGCGTGAGAGGGAGATCTGTAACAAGAGAGGGCAAGAAAGTGAAGAAAAAGGATAGGTCCAAGTCCAAGTCTAAATTCCGAATTAGATGCTATCACTGCCATGAAGAAGGTCATATACGAAGACAATGTCCACAAAGGATCAAAGGCACAACAAGTAAAACTCAAGCAGTTTCTGAGGCTTCTATCGTCTCTGATGGTTATGAGTCGGCGGAGGTTTTGACAGTGTTAAATCGTGACGCTGGGAAAGAATGGATCCTCGACTCAGGCTGCACATTCCATATCACATGCAATAAACAATGGTATGAGGATTTTCAAGAGATAAATGGAGGGACAGTTTTACTTGGAAATGACGCGCCTTGTAAGGTTCTTGGGACAGGTTCTGTACGTCTGAGGCTTCATAATGGCTGTGAGAAAATTCTGACAAATGTAAGGTTCGTGCCTGAGATGAAAAGGAATCTAGTTTCTGTCGGAACCTTGGATGATCACGGGTTTACAACGAAGACGGAAGCAGGAAAAATCAGAATTTTCAAGGGATCTTTGCTGGTTATGAGAGGATACAAAAGCAATGGTATTTACGTTCTTGAGGGCAGCACAGTCGTAGGATCTGCATCGCAAGTTAGCAGGCGTGTATCTAAGTCTGAGTTATGGCACAAAAGGCTAGGACACGTTAGCGAAAAGGGGCTTCAAGAGCTGGCCAAACAGGGACTATTCGAAGGAGAAAAACTGCAAGAATTAGATTTCTGTGAGGTTTGCGTTCTCGGTAAATCTCATCGTGTTAAGTTTGGTTCGGGTAAACATATCTCTAAAGTTCCTTTAGAGTATGTACACTCTGATCTTTGGGGTCCGTCGAAGGTGGAATCGCACGCGGGTGGAAGATATTTCATGTCAATCATTGATGATTACAGCAGAAAAGTTTGGGTGCTGATCTTGAAATCAAAATCTGAGGCGTTTGAAAGGTTTAGAACCTGGAAGAGTCTTGTCGAAACTCAAGCGGGGAAGAAACTGAAAACACTCAGGACTGATAATGGATTAGAGTTTTGTTCAAAAGAATTCGACAGCTACTGCAGCAGAGAGGGGATTACAAGGCACAAAACAGTCCCAAACTCACCTCAACAGAATGGTCTTGCGGAGCGCTTTAATCGAATTCTGCTGGAACGAACTCGGTGCATGCTGTTTTGTGCTAAGCTTCCTAAAGTTTTCTGGGCTGAGGCTGTAACGACTGCTGCATATCTTGTTAACAGATGCCCTTCTTCAGCCATAAAAATGAAAACACCACAAGAGATGTGGACAGGGGCTAAACCAAGTCTGAAACACTTGAAGATCTTTGGTTGTATGGCTTATGCACATCTGAAACAGGGCAAACTCGAGCCTAGAGCTGTGAAATGCATCTTTATAGGATATCCAGATGGAGTTAAAGGCTATAAGCTGTGGTGTTTGGAAAAAGGAATGAAAAGGTGCATATTAAGTCGTGATGTTGTTTTCAATGAAAATGTCATGGCTGGAAGTAACTCTGATTCTGCAACCTTAGGAACTGATGAAGGCATGAATATAGATCATGGAAATTCAGATGGATATTATCTTGAGGTGGAGCAGACGAATACAAGAGCTACATGTGAACCTGAAATTACAGAAACTCAACAGATGTCTGAAAGTGGTGCTAAAAATTCTGATACGGTCTCTCCAAGTGGTGCTGAAAATTCAGACGATGAACTCTCCGGCTATTTGCTAGGCAGGGATAGGGAAAGGAGAAACATCCGGCCACCTGAAAGATATGGTTTTGCAGATTACATAGGCCATGCAATGGCTGTAGCTGAAGAAGTAGATGCATATGAACCAACCTCATTTGCTGAAGCAGTAAATGGAATGGAATGTCTGAAGTGGAGAGAGGCCATGGAGGATGAAATGAAGTCCTTATTGAAGAATGAGACCTGGGAACTTGTCAAGAAGCCTGAGAATCAACGGATCATAAGCTGCAAATGGATTTATAAACGGAAACATGAAGCTGGTACAGAAAATTCGATTCGGTTCAAGGCGAGGCTTGTAGCAAGAGGTTTTACTCAACGTGAAGGAGTAGATTACAATGAAATTTTCGCTCCTGTGGTTAAGCACAGAACTATTAGGCTCATACTATCTCTCGTGGCCAAACATGACCTTGAATTAGAGCAAATGGACGTTAAAACGGCTTTTCTCTACGGCGAACTCGAAGAACAGATTTTTATGTCACAACCACAAGGTTTTGAGGTTCAAGAAAAGAAGGATCATGTGTGCTTGTTGAAGAGATCACTATACGGTCTTAAGCAATCTCCGCGGCAGTGGAATAAGAGATTCGATCAGTTCATGATAAAGAATGGATTCACTCGAAGTAATCATGATTCTTGTATCTACTTCAGAGAATACTCAAAAGAGCAGCTCATGTTCTTGCTTCTATACGTTGATGATATACTGATTGCATGCAAAAACAGAGGTGAAATCAGTAGAGTTAAGTCTCTTCTTAACTCTGAGTTTGAAATGAAGAACCTTGGGGCTGCAAGTAAGATTCTTGGAATGCAAATAAGTAGAAACCGAGCTACTGGTACATTAAGTTTATCTCAGACAGATTATCTGATGAAGTTGCTGAACCGCTTTGAAATGAGTAACGCTAAGACGGTAACCACACCTATAGCTCCCCATTTCAAGTTAGCTTCGAGTTCTGAAGAATTATCTGAAGATGAACAGAAGTATATGGATCAGATACCTTATGCAAATGCGGTGGGATCGCTCATGTATGCTATGGTGTGCACTCGGCCGGATTTGGCTTATTCTATCAGTCTTGTGAGTAGGTTTATGGCTAAACCGCGCAGGGAACACTGGAATGCATTGAAATGGGTACTCAAATATGTTAAAGGTTCTGTGAGCAGAGGTCTGATTTTCGGTTTAGGGCAGAAAACAGAACTAGCTATTGAAGGTTTTGTTGATTCGGACTTCGCCGGCTGTCTCGATTCCAGAAAGTCTCTTACGGGCTACGTCTTTACTTCTTTCGGTACTGCAATAAGTTGGAAGGCAAGTTTACAGAAGATTGTGGCTTTATCAACAACGGAAGCTGAGTATATTGCTCTAACAGACGCAATCAAAGAAGCGATTTGGCTTAAGGGACTGGTAAATGAATTGAGGCTGAAGCAGAGTATGATAGATGTTTTCTGCGACAATCAAGGTGCTGTATTATTGTCTAAAAATAATGTCTTCCATGAGAGAACCAAGCACGTTGACATTAAGCTTCATTTCATTCGAGACATCGTCGAAAAGGGGACTGTTTCGGTGAAAAAGATCAAGACCGAGGAGAACCCCGCTGATATGATTACTAAACCGCTTCCAGGTAAGAAGTTTCAACTTTGTCTGGAAGCTATTTGCTGTATAAACACTTGAGAGTGTTGGTTGGGTCGAAAAATGATGATTTCTAGATAGTTTCGTGGTGAGCTAGAGCACTGAAGTATCGATGAATGTGCAGTTGTATAATATGTCTACTAGCTTGATTTTGCTCAGCAGAAACTGATTAAGGATGCTGGAAAGTTCGAGTTGAAGTATACATGTGTTGATTTACTTAAGGTGGAGATTTGTGGGTGCTAAGCAAATAAACATGCAAGGCTGGACAGTGAAGGCATCGAGCTACAGCTGAAATGAAAAGCTTCTGCTCAAATTTGTCTATGCTGGTAAAAGCGTGTGAGCAAGATAGAAGTGCTAAATCTGCTTTGGTTAATTCACAAGTGAAGATGTTGTTGCCAACAGCAATTCTGTAAGTTGGATTATGAAAGGCAGTTTCTTTTTCCCACAAGAGAACGTGGCTTGGAAACTTAGCTATACGGAAGTTCTGTTCTTCACCAGTTAGAGTTATGAGTTAAGAGAGTGTGTAACTTCTTACAGAGCTATCATCGCAAGAAGTTGCAAGCACGAAATCTGTAGATCTCATTCCTATCTACTGTAATCACCCGAAAAGCAATAAAGAAATCATCTTTTGAGGCCCCGTGGACGTAGGTTCTATTGAACCGAACCACGTATATCGTTGTGTCATTTCCTGTTTTATTTCTGAAGTTTTTGATCTGAATTCGTTCGTTAAATTACAACACAAACGTTCGATACAATCTACATCTGACAAGAATCAAAGATAGCCGAATTCCCAACACCCAGCAACCTCTTGAGAAATCATCTACAAAAAATACTTTTTTCATGATTATGCACCTTGAAAGGACCCCAAATATCAAAATGTATCAAGTCAAAAACAGCTTCAGTTTTAGAATTGCTTAAAGAAAATGACTCTCTAGTTTGTTTTGCTTTATGACATGCATCACAAGGAAGAGAAGTTTTAAAATCTGAACACTTCAAATCATGATATAAAGTTTTTAAAACATGTTCAGACGGGTGACCCAACCTTTCGTGCCATAAAGTAGAAGATGCATTATATACGAGTTTAGAATGATTACCTGTTGAATCTGAATAATTTTTAATGAAATATAGACCTTCTAAGAGATTATCAGTCCCCAACAACCTTCTTGTTTGTGGGTCCTGAAACAGACAAACAGAATCCTTAAATGTCACGTTACAATTATTGTCATATATGAGTCGAGACACGGACATTAGATTGCAGTGAAAAGCTGGTACTACTAAAACTTCTTTATGGATCAAACCATCAAATAAAGTCATCTGCCCCATGTATCTAACAGGAATTTCTTCTCCATTCGGAAGTCTAATTTTTAAGCCCTTCCTAGTAATTTCAGACACATTTCCAAAGAGTCAACAGCAAACAACATGATCAGTAGCGCCAGAATCTATTATCCAACCATTTCTGCAATTTCTTGTAAATGAATTAATGCAAACACCTGACATAACATCTTGGTTGACAACTTGTGTGTTGGAGCAGTCCAGCAACCTTAACAGCTTCTTGTACTGTTCCATGGAAAGATTAGGAACAACGGAATTTGAAACAGAGACATCTGCTTCCACTTGATTAGTGGATCTGATTTGATTTCTATTCCCATAGTTTTTCTTATTAGATTTGAAATTTTTACCATTGCTACTATTTGCATTTACCCAATAGGAAATCCTATCAACTTAAAATATTTTTCAATCAAGTGACCTCTACCACCACAATGCTTGCAAACAAGATTAGGATTGTTAATTTTATTTACAGATTTATTTAAGAACACAGGAACAGAACTATCAACATGAAGAGCAATATTACGATGTGATTCTTCCCTACATATAATATTAAACGCATGCTCAGGAAGTGGATCAGACATGAGAATATTGTTTCTAACTATGTGATACGACTCATTTAGACCCATGAGGAATTCAATAAGCCTAGATTAATGTTCTATCCTAGATGCATAGATGCATCACATGAACATGGTTTACTAGATACAAGTACATCAAATTCATCCCATAAATGTTCCAGCTTGGAGTAGTACATAGAGACAGAGTCATTTCCTTGGCGATCACTAGCAATCTGTTGTTTCAAAGAATACTTCCTATTTTAAAAGTATGTTTAGCATAAGTAAACCTATTTCTAGAGACAGTGAGTTTAAAAGCCATGATAATACAATACCCTAAAAAGGGAAATTTGTAAAAATGGTCACTAAGTATGCCAATTTTCGATTTCGGATCACTACGTTTGTCAGTTACAAAACTAGGTCACTAAGTATGTATATAGTAACAAAATGGTATACTTAGTGACCCATTTTTATAATTTTGCCCCATTAAAATATCCAACTTCTAATTAAAAAGAAGCGTTTATTTCCTAAAGTAAAGCTTAATTAATCAAGGAGTCGTACAACTAGCATAACAGTAGGATCCAAAAAATACATTGGCCGAAACATTAGCAACACTTGTTGGATTCTCAATAGAAAGAATTAATTGGGCCGGAAATAACGTTTCACCTAATTTCTCTCGCATGAGTGTCCTTTTCCTTTCCCAAGATTGTCCTTTTCCCTCCCATGAGGGTTTTGTTCAATCCATGCCTTCACCAACCACGCACATACTACAATCCGGGATAGACCAGACGCCCTGCAGATAGTAAACTCTCCAACAATCTCATCCTATCATCTCTCTTTTTTTACCGGGTGCCCATCATTCCGATTGTCGAATTCGTTCTTAATACTTCTTTACACATCACATCTGATCCTTTGATTTTTTTCTCTCATTTTTCTTGGATGTCCTTTTTGTAGTACTGTTGCGGTCACTAAAGTCGGATCCTCACGAGTTTCGGACGATCTTCTCGAATAGCTATATCACCAATGTCATCGAAGGATATTGACCTAACAGAGATGGAACTGAGTTGCATCCAAATATCTGATGTGGGTGAACCGTTGAAGACACATCAAGAGACTTTTGCTGCTGTTGGATGTATACTATCGAAGAAGTCCTATAATTTTGAGGCAGTGAAGAAAACCCTCACGACTGCTTTTGACACAGTAAATGGCCTCGAGATGAAGAAACTAGACGATTTTCGCTTCCTCGTTATGTTTAATCACAGGATTGATAGGCTCCGAGTTCTGAAATCTTCGCCGTGGGCTTTTGAAAAGCAGCTTGTGGTCCTTAACGCGCTGGATGGCACGACGGATCCGAATAAGGTTGATATGGATAAATGTCAGTTCTACGTCCAAGCGCATGATCTTCCATTCTGGGCTCTCACGGACAAGGTCTTTTCGTATATCGGGAATAATTTGGGGAAATTCATTGAGCATGATAGCATGAAGTCTTCTCTTGGGCTTCCCTACGTCGTATCCGATGTCAGATTGATGTTATCAAACCTCTTCGGCGAGTGATGAAATTACTGGTAGAAGATCATGAAGAAATTCTCGTCAAGTTCACATATGAATGTCTTCCAAATTTTTGTTATTTATATGGCTTCCGGGATCATATCTCGACTTTATGCGAGCTTAGGTTTGACGAGAATTTTGGACGACCCGGGCGAAAATGTCCTAGGTAGCCCTTCTCTCCGAGTGTCCCGTTATGTGGCCTCCATGGATCGGATTAAGAGTTCTACCATCTCTAAACCCACCTCCTCGGACGATCTACGGCAAAGCTCGCCGTCCCAGTCTCAGTCCCGGCTAGAGTTAGTGCAGGAAATCCTCGTCAATCAGATCCCACGGTTCATGGAATCTCAACCCCAATTACTACCTTTCCTAATCAAACCCAACAAACACTACAAAAAAAGCTCAAACAGCGACTACAAATAGCGACTAATGCCTCTGTAGTCGCTGTTTTTAGAAAAGAGCGACTACAGTTGTCAATTAGCGACTACGATGTCGTAGTCGGTTATAGCGACTACACAAAACAGACGCTGATGAAGAAATGTAGTCGCTAACTAGTATAGCGACTACATTGGCATAGTTTAGCGACTACGACTTGTAGTCGCTAAAATCAACTAAATAATTGGCGTGAAAATCAGTCGCTAATCTTGTATGTGCGATTATAGTTATTGATATTAGCGACTATGTACTTGTAGTCGCTAATATTTATACCCTAAATTCCACCATCGTGAAATCCCAAACCATTCACAGTTCCCCCAATTCCAAAAATTTCCTCCACCATCAATCGTACCAACCCGCCGTTCGTCCCAACCTCCACCACCGTCCGCCTTCACCGAGTTGTCCGTCGTCGCTCGCCTTCACCAAATCAGAAACAATCGCCCTCGCTCGCTCGTCCAATCCGCCGTCGCTCGCCTTCGTCCGCCTCTCTTCGCCGCCGTTCTTCGCCTCTCTCAGGTTCGATTCCACTTGTCGATGGCTGCAAGGAACTTAACGAAGATGGAGTCCATCGATGCTCAGCTGAGGCTTTTGGTGCCTGGGAAAGTCTCAGAGGACGATAAGCTTGTGGAGCACGACGCCTTGCTTTTGGACAGATTTCTCGACATATTTGAAGATCTGCACGGCGAGGATCTCAGAGAAACGGTTGTTTCTTCAATCCTCGTACTTCTGTCTCATTCTTGCCTCTTTACAATCGTGGGTTGGGCTCAATTGAGTGTTTATTCAACTACGATGTTAGAGATTCGATCTCAATGTCCAACTTGTTGCCAAATTGCTCTTTAGGGTTATAATCAAAGATGCATTGTTTAGGCTCTTATTAATTGTTGTCTTGTTCAAGCTTATAGTTTTACTAGTTCTTGATGAGAGTTTTTGTCACACTTTGTCTTATCCTCTGTTTGTCCCCTTTTTAGGTCCAAGAGTGATATTCTCTGTTCTAATCTTCAATTTTTTTCATGGCTAATGGTAACGATTCTGTCGTTTTTAGGATTTGTAATTTCTTGGCTCAGCTGTTTGCTAAGGACAATTCCGAGGATTCGTAATTTACTCATTTGTAATTGTCTGTCCCCGCTGCTTCTCGTCTCAGCCAAAGTAAATTCCGAGGTAAGAACATGGCTTCTCTCGAATGTGGTAGAAGTCATTGTCTAATAAGGTTTGCCTATTTATGTTTGTCTAATAAGGTTTGGAAGCAAAAGCTTTGGTCGAAGTTGGCCGATAAGAAGACCATCTTTGGAGAAGGTACGCAAGCTTCGATGAATTGCTTTTATTTTCTTTTACAATTTGAATTGAATGCCGGTGTTTCTTAAACGTGTTTCCTTCACTGCTTTTCAGATGATGTTGTTGCTCTGTTTGTCGGCTTCATTTGATTTTAAGAGGAGAAAAGGGCCGCGATGACCTTTCGGGCGGTTGTAGCTCGGGTGTAGTTTTTCTTGTTGTTTAGTTAAATCTTGTTTAGTTGATTTATGTATTGATTTTATTATATATTAATGAAATTTTAAAAAATTTATTCTGTTTTATCGGTTATTTGTTTAGTTAATTTATCAATTACATAAAAATTTGAAATTAAAATGAAAAGAAAAGAAAATAAAAAAAGATCACCGGCTACAAATTTAGTCGGTGATGTAGTAGTTATTTTTAGCGACTACAATAAGCATAGTCGCCATATTGCGACTAATTGGCGACCGATCTCATTTAGCGACAAGCTGTTTAGCGACTACACTTTGTAGTCGCTGTTGTAGTCGCTAAATGGTTTTAGCGACTAATTTTCTATGTTTAGCGACTGATATGTGTAGTCGCTAAAACGCACTTTTTTTGTAGTGAAATCAGCCAGGTAAACAACAACCTTATCCCCTAATTAATTCTCTTTATACTCCTACCATCAATCACGTTATTACCTACCCCAGTAATCCTACACCTAACTTTGGAATTAATATTCCGTCCGTTGACCAAGATTCCCCAAACCCTAACCGCCTCTAACCCTAATATCATCGTGCCCACCCCCTTAACCCGTGCCCCGACCCATACCCAACCTATCCATCATATTCAGCTGTCTTATACCAAAACTAATAATCCGTCCCTTTCATACCATGTCTCTAGCCCACAAATCGACCCGATGAAGATCTTACAGCGTCGGCCCCGTCTGAAACCCTAATCCCACTCTACCCAACCATAATATCTCTGGGCAACTGAAAATTCCTAACGTAATTAACTCCCATGGAACATCTGGTAACCCCATCCCCGTTGACGCTACTCGCTTAATCAACCAACCGAATCAGAAACCAAAACTTAGCTTACCCTATGTACATCCTCCGATAGTCCAAAAGTTACTTAAAGACCATGAGAACAGCAAATTCATTCATCACATTACCTCATCAGATACCCCCACATCTCCTAAACCTCATCGGCCATTACTTCTCCTCGTTAAACAGGAGCCAAAAGAGAGTATTACAGAACCTAAGCGGAAGGGTTACAAGGCTCGGGCACGGGCCAAAACTTCTCTGCTCCCGCCAGATTCCAAGGCCTGTGTTAGCAGAACGAGAAAAGGAGAATCCCTGGAAGTTAGTACAGCAGCGAAACGGCTCATGCTTTCTTTTGTGGATGTTATGGATACCACCGATGGCTCAGCGGAGGCTGCAAGTCAGCCCCGCTGCGAGCAACGAGTCTTCTTAGTTGGAACTGTAGGGGCTTGGGAGGAGCCTCTACAGTTCATGAAATGGAAAAGCTTGTCCGTCTTTATCGCATGTATGTGATTTTCCTAATCGAGACTAAAGGTGGTCAAGATAGGTTCGAATTTTTAAAGCGCAAGTTCGACATTCATGGACTATGTGTGAGAATGGTCGAAAGGGGGGGTCTGATAATGCTTTGGAAGCAGGGGTCTGATAATGCTTTGGAAGCAGGAGCTTGTCGTTTCTCCCAGGTCATATTCATCTTTTCATATCGACGTCTCAATCAAGATGAAAGATACAGGTGACTGGTGGCGTTTAACGGGCTTTCATGGGGATCCATGTACGCGATTGAGGTCAAATAGTTGGCAGCTCCTCTCATGGCTCTGTGATCAAGGCATGTAGAAGTGGCTCTGTATAGGCGACTTCAATGAGATCCTCGAAGCCGAAGAAAAGCATGGTGGTCAATCTCGTCCGTTCTGGCAGATGTCTAATTTTCGTGAAGTTTGGTACAGTGTGGCCTCTTAGATCCGGGCTTTATGGGGCATCGTTTCACATGGTCTAACCGAGCACTCGCTCCGGAAACTATTCCTAGGATTGGAGAAACGCTTTTCCCGATTCTATCGTTCGACATATCCCTATTTTCTCGTCTGATCACTGTGCGTTGCTTGTGGAGTTGCAACCCCACGTTGTCAAGTCACCACCTCACTCCCGAAGATTCAGGTTCGAAGCAAAATGGTTACTCAAAGAAGATTGTGAGCAGATCGTACGTACCTTTTGGGAACCGGATGATAATGCAAGCGAACATGGGCGCGCTTTTGAAATGTTGCAACATAGACGGACGAAACTATTAAGTTGGAGTTACTCGCGTGGTAGTAATACATGTTTACAGAAGGAGAATTTGGAGAGAGAGCTCATTAATATCACTCAAATACCGGCGGTTGGATCTCGTGAACGTGAGTCCCAACTTCGAGGAAAACTTAAGATACTCAGATTGGAGGAGCTTCAGTGGGGACAGAGAGCGAAAGGGGAATGTCTACGTAATGGAGATAGGAACACCGGTTATTTTCACTGATTCGCTTCAACTAGGCAGCGGGCTAATCAAATTTGGAGGATACGTGATGAAGATGGGAATTGGTGCGAGACTAAGGGTGATATCGAACGAGCTGTCTCGAGTTATTTTCGGACCCTATTTCATTCTAACTTACCAACGAGGCCGGAGATTGATATAGCTATTCGAGCCACATGTTACAGAGGAAATGAATATGGCGCTCCTTCAGCAGTACTCCAAAGAGGATTTTCAGACGGCTCTCTATGGTATGTTCCCTCTTAAATCCCCAATTGTTTTCCAAAAATATTGGAGTGTTGTGGGGGAGGAAATATTTCGCTTGATACTTGATTTTTTAAACATGGGCATATCATTACCGGCTTTCCATGAGACCCATATTGTACTTATTCCGAAATGTGAGAACCCTGAGAATCTTACCCATTTTCGCGCAATTAGCCTATGTAATGTGGTCTACCGTATTGCCTCCAAATGCAATACCAATAGGCTAAAACAAATTATGGACCAGATTATTTCCCCCACCCAATCCGCTTTTATGCCGCATCGGTTAATCACTAATAATATTCTTATTGCCTTCGAAACTAACCATGCGATGAAGCAGAGAAAGACAGGAGAAAGGGATTTTGTTCCCTTAAACTGGATATGCGCAAAGCATATACAGGGTATAATGGCCTTTTCTGGAGAGGGTATTGTGTAAGTTGGATTTTCACACTTCTTTTATTAGACTTGTTATGTTATGTGTTTCCTCGGTCAATTATTCTTTTATCCTTAACGTTCGTTGCTTTGGTCGTATTTCCCCTGAGCGAGGTTTACGCCAAGGCGACCCGTTATCCCCATATTTATTTCTGTTGTGCGGAAGCAGTTAGCAGTGTACTTAAGGAGGCGGAGAATAACCATGGGATGCATGGGATATCGAGCACCGTCCATATCGCACCTCCTCTTTGCAGATGACACTCTTATATTCGCGCGAGCAAAGGCAGAGAACATGGAGGTGATACGTGGTATTCTGGGGACTTATGAAAGAGCGTCGGGGCAAACGGTGAACCTTCTGAAGTCGTCTGCATCTTTCTCTCCTAATGTCGATGACCAAGCAAAGGACATCTGTGTGAAGTTCTTGGCATTAACAGAGAGGCCCAACATGACTTATACCTGGAATTACCAGCGACAATTGGGAGAAATAAGAAGGAGATTTTTAACCATATCCGGGACAGAATATGGAGGCGCGTGCGGGGTTGGTCCAAGAAGATGCTATCTCAAGCCGGGCGAGAAATTCTCATAAAAGCTGTATTACAGGCGATTCCAACATATGCAATGAGTGTGTTCAAGTTGCCGAGGTCATTGATTCGAGAAATTCAAAAGATGATCTCGCGCTTTTGGTGGAGTTCATCTAATAAGCGCAAGCTTCATTGGGTTTCGTGGGAGAAGATGTGCAAATCGAAATCCGAGGGAGGTCTGGGTTTTCGAGATATTAGCTTATTTAATTCAGCTCTTCTTGCTAAACAGGCTTGGAGACTTTTATCTGAGTCGGATAGCCTTCTTTGTCGGGTTCTTAAAGCAAAATACTTCCCTGATAGATCCATCTTGACTGCCAGCTTGGGCTCCAAGCCAGCAGCTACTTGGCGTGCAATTCATTCGGCGAGGCACATTCTTCTTTCGGGAACTAGATGGCAGGTTGGAAATGGCCAGAAGATCAATGTTTGGTCTGACCCCTGGTTGCCTCGTCCTTGGTCCTTCAAAGTTGTTAGCCCCGTCCATGCTCAGTTCGCTATCATGCGGGTCGCGGACCTTCGTTCATCTAGGACGGGAAGTTGGTCTGTGGCTCTTATCCGGTCCCTATTTCTACTTGTTGATGCTGATCTGATCTTGGGTAGTCCGCTGAGAATGACAAATTCCCCGACAAGCTTATTTGGCATTTCACGAAGCACGGTGTCTTTACAGTGAAGTCGGCTTACTACGTGGTGCGGGATCTGCTTCGACGAAACCAGGCGGGCCCAAGTGATGATCAGAACCTATGGCGTATTATTTGGAACGCGAAGGTGCAACCCAAGGTGAAAATCTTTAGCTGGCGTATGTGTATGAACGCGCTTCCGACAGCGGCGAATCTTTTTGTGCGGGCAACCTTGATATGCCGATGTGCCAAAGGTGGGGGATAACGGGTACCACGACGTAAACCTACCAGAGATGGAATTCGGTTTTGTCCGTGTGGTTTCCGAGATCTTAGGCGCCGAAAGCATCTAAACTCGGAGAAATTCATAAAGCCGAATGCATGCGGAGTAGCTACAGTCATATAGAACTATAGTTGATTGGTTCACTTTTGCATAGGGTTGCTAGATACGTGAGTAACGGGTAGCGCGTACGTAAGGAATTTCTACCTTAGCTAGATTTATATTGTTTAGATAAAATCGATCGCATGGATACGTAGGAATGTTTTGTGCCGAGGACGTGCCCTGATCACATCCGTCGTCCAGTTATCTATTTGCTATCTTGTTTATTTATGTTATTTGTTATTTGCATTATTATTTCTTTTATTAAATGCACAAACTATTAAAACTCATCTTAGTCTAAATTAAAATTTGGAATAATATTTAAAATTAATCGAGTTGTTCTTGTGGATCGATACTTGGACTTGTCCATTTTATACTACTTGCACGACCTAGTACACTTGCTAGTATTCAAGCGTGTCAAATTTTTGGTGCCGTTGCTGGGGACAGCGGTATTATTATTTTAAGATTAGTCTGATTATTTTAATTTAGACATTTTTATTTTCATTTTTATTAATATTATCATCATTATCGTCATCATCGTCATCATCATTATTATTTTTTTTTTGGTAGGAGAAAAATCCATTACCACATGCATCAATGTACAGTCTTACACCAGTCACTCAATATCAACACTACCCACTCAAATATAAACTAAAGCATAACCGAATTACAAACTCGTTCAATAAATCGTTTGTCTCTGCCTGACTTCACTGACTTACAGAAGAACCGAATGCACCATTTGATATCCCTAGCCACCACTCGAGCTATCATCAGAGGAGGTAAATTGTAGCATGGACCCTCAGAGTGGACTCTTTTATTCCTCTCCTTCCAGATATGATACACGGCCGCCACATAGCTTGCAACTTCAATCTTGAACCTAGTGCATCACTGTTTTGCAAGCCTCTGAATCCAAGATCGCCAGGCATTGAACTGCACTGGACCAAGGGGAGTCTGCAGCCAAGCCGTGATGACCTCGAGCACTTGCTTGCTGAATTCAAACTCAAAAAATAAGTGTTGTGTCGAATCAGTGGCTTTGTTACATAATCTGCAAATAGAATTTAGGACACAACAGCCCCATTCTTGGAGTCTCTCAAATGTTAGGAGCCTTTCCCACAAAACTAACCAAGAGATGAAGCTATGTTTGGGGACATTTAATCTGTTCCAAACCACAGAACTATAGTTCCACGAAGGCCTCGCGCCTATCAACCAATTGTATCCAAAGCATGTGGAGTAGATACCAGACTTCTCACCCACCCATCGGCCTGAAATGTAACCACCATAGAATAGAGATTTGATTCTATTAAGCTTCCTCCAAGACCAGCAGCAGTCTGTCGGGCTAGAGTGGTTCCAGAAGTCAGAATTCTTCAAATAGACTCCGTTCACCCATCGAACCCAAAGCTTGTCCGCTTTAGAGGCCAAATCCCATATTTGGTTGCCAAGTAGGGCCGTGTTCCACATCTCACAGTTCTTCAAGTTCAATCCTCCCTCCTTTTTTGATCGGCATACTACATTCCAGTTAACTAGCGCAGCATATTTCCTCCCAATACACCCATTCCACAGGAACTCACGACATAGCTGATCAATTCTAGTCACAATAGATTTTGGAAGCAAGAAAAGACCTCCCCAAAAACCATGACAAGCAAGGAGCACAGAGTTGATCAGGCAGCTTCTACCTGCGTATGAGAGATGTCGCGAAGACCATTGCTTGATTATCATCGTTATTATTATTATTGTTGTTGTTGTTATTTACTGTGATACTCTATCTTTCTCGTTTGTGTTTTGCAGAAGGAACTATATTCACGATATTCTCCCGAATCCTAAGACATCCGACGACGAACTAGAATGCGATTGGTGTGGATGTTCGCATCTCACTAGTCAATGCAAGTATAAACCTCTTGGATGGTACGTCGGGCAATCAATTTGAAGCACGTTGTGAAAACACAAAATATTGGGATTATCGGTACGAAGAGTCTACCAGAGCATCATATTCCGCAAACCATGCACCACAATTCAACCAAAATTATCCACAAACATGTTATAACGACATGCACTACTCTGGCATTGGCGACTGCTCAGATTATTTCTCGACTAGCAATGACTCATCGCCTCAGAAAGAGAAAGCCGCCTGGGAGAAAGCGTTCGAGAGACTGGCTGACCAGGGCCGGCAAGCTGAAGAGTGACACCGGAATTCGAACAGCTTTGTCAACATGAGTTCTAGAAGTTTAGAAGCAACAATGAAGAGTTTGGCGTTCCAAGTGGAAAAACTTAAGAATGCAGTTTCTGCACTCACAAGCAACACAGAGACAAATCCGAAAGAGGACGCAGAATTCAATCAGCTGGACTGTGAAACATCACGAGAACCAATGTTGGAACTAAATGGAAATGAAGATGAGATCGAGCCAGAAAAAGCCGATCAACCCGCAGAGGCTACTGAAGATTCCGTTCCAACAATGCCGAGCCTTCCGAAAGTCCTCACAGATATTCTTAGTCATGCGACGGAAAGAAGAACCCGAATCATTTACTGATCAGCAAATTGTCAAGCATATGCTTCCAACCAGTGAGGCTGTTGTCGCAATCGAGTGGTGTGAGAGTTGACTGCGTAGTTCACCAAGAAAATATTGAGGGAACGAGAAAAAGCGAGAAATTCGTAGCATGCAATTTTGTGGAAAAGAGAAAGATGGAACCTGAGAGTTTCGATCCGTTTCTACGAGCGGCTCTAAATTCATCGGATCATTCAGAGGGTATATTCACGAAAAAATTCACTAAGACATTGATGATTGTGAATTTTAACATATTTGGATCCGAATGTCGACCTGTTGAGGGAGTTTAAGGATGTCAACCACAAAAAGCTATACCGTTCCAAGATTAAACTTCTCTCGAAAAAGCTTAAATCAAGATGTTCACTACTACAACTGAACACGCAAGATCGTGGGCCTTCTACATGAACAGGAGTCGAGCTATCGACTACAAAAGAGTGCTTCATGGGAGCCAAGCACTATCTATGCATTATTATTTTATTAAATCTTATATCCGTTGCATCGTATCTTAAGTGTGTTTTGCTTGTAAAATTATTTTCTAAAATTTGTCTCACGTGCCGTCTAGTTATGCTTCCTCGCAGGGTCATAGTCAGTTTGGGGGTGGCTTGTTCAAAGAGATAGCTTGATCTATCAAGGAACCAAAGTCTTCTCACGACCCGTCCCGCATCGATCACGCATTATTCAGGGCAGTGTAACTTAAACTCTCTATTTGCTTTAAATTATTACACATTGAGGACAATGCGCAAATTAGTTTAGGGGTGGGGTGATACATGCTAGATTTTATATCGATCTTTTGGGTCTATTAGTTGGTTTAACTGATCAAGATTATGATTTGAACGTCAATTGTGAAATATCATGTCGATGATGGAAATTTTAAAATTTTGCTTCTGTCGAGATAAGATTCAGCTAATTGTGTGTGAAAGTCTTGCATGTTACGTGTTATGATATTAGCATGATTATCTGACCACATTAATTGCTTCAGAGGAATAATACGTGTCATGAGACACAAAACCAGAAAATTGTAAGTTTTGAGCCAAAAAAAAAAAAAACAATTAGAGCAACACAATACTTACTCTGTTATGCATGTCAATATTACTTTGTGGATTTTTGTGTACGAAAATGATAAGGCAATTAGGATGAGTCACTGGCCTAAATATCTCCGTACCCGACATATCTATCAACTAGTGAGCCACTTTGAGCCTTATTAGCCTTATTTTTTTTATTTGGAGCCACGATATCCAATTTTATCCTTCATCCTCGAACCATTGTCAGCATGTTAGCTTACTAGTCACTTCAGAGATTGAGTCTATTAGTTTAGAGGAAAGACTATTACAACATGTTATATCTAGTTGCGGTTTTTATTTTATTCATTTGAAAAATCGAATAGAAAATAAAAGAGAGAGATCGAAAAAAAAACAAGTAAAAAAAGTATCGAAAAAAAAAGAAAAAGAAAAAACAAAGAGAAAAAAAATATCAGGAAAAAATATTATTTATATATAAAAAAGAGGGTATAATAGATTTTTCAGAATTATTTTCTTGAGTTCTTAGTAATATTTTTTTTGGAGTGTGTTTTTTTATAGTAATATGAATTTTCGTAGCGTCGTGTAGGTAGACGAGGAAAGCGATTTAGTGACGAACATGCTTGACTTTATTAGCTCACTAATCCCATATATCAAACCTTTATTACCCCGAGCCCCATTACAACCATTTTTAAAGACCTTTTGATTCCTGCATGAGATTCACTATGCAATAATGACGTGATATATTTGCAAGCTTTGAGTAATCTCTTTCTATGTTGTGCATTGGGCGTTTTTATACAGATCCCACAGAGCACTTTGAGAGAATTGAGCGACCCGTGTGAGAGTTGTCATTTAATACGTGTTAGGATCTGGAAATATTTTTGTGCTATGTATGATTGCAAAATACTAGAACTGTCAAAATAGCTTGCGGCCGCAGGCCGGCTTGCCCCGGCCTGCCTATGGGGCTGGCTGGGCTGGGATTTTAAAGGCCCGCCTAACGGGCTAGCCCGCACGGGCCTCGGGCTAGGCGGGGCGGGGCAGGGCGGGCTGGCCCGCGGGCCGGCCTGCCATATTTTTTATTAATTAATTTTATAAAATAAATATATATTTATTTATATAGATGAATTAATTAATGCTTTTATTTATAATTAATGATGTATTTATTAATTAATACATAATTATTGTATATTTAAATATTATAATTAAATAATTAATGATGCATTTATAATTAATACATAATAATGTATATTTAAATATCATAATTATATAAATGATTCTTAATTAATTAAAATGTTTAAATAAAAAAGTTTTAAAAAAATTCATGGGGGCGGGCCAGGCCCGGGCCTGCTGGCGGGGCGGGCTGGGTTCAGTTTTGAAGGCCCGTCACATGGCGGGCCAGCCCGCCCTGCCCGGCCAAACAGCGGGTTTAGGCGGGCGGTGGGCCAGCCCGCCTCAGCCCGGCCCATTGACAGCTCTACAAAATACTACTTCATGTTCCATGTTTGGCTAGACCATTCATTAGTCGATGCGATTTCGACTGATTGTGCTTTTGCTTTTCTGAGAATAAACATGAGAGTTCATTTAGTGACGTCGTAAAATCCTAACTTGATTTACTTTCTTTTATTTCAACCGATGGAGTGACCCCGGGGCCCATTCCCTAGTGGCCCTATCTATATCTATGGGAGACTAATCAACCACCAAGAAAGTATGGAATGATGCACCAGGGATCTACGACGTAGAGAACAAGGAAAAGCATTCCGACCCTCTTAGAAGATGCTACTCCTTGTACAGCTTGAAAGGTGGACAGAATTGACTGGGTGGTAGAGTGGTGGAAACGCTCCTTTCTTCCATATTTTGGACTCAGACAAACAAATATTCGATCGCTTGGCGAAACAATCTAGGATAAACCTAAGAGTCCTATAGCTCCATAAGACATCTAGCTCAGTAACTCTCTTGGCTTTTATGATCGAGGACGATCGAAGCTAGTTTGAGGATTGTTGATAAGTTACGATTTTACGTTGTTTTATACCCTTAAAACGTGTGTTACCGATTGGTACATATCAAAATTTTACCATGCTACGTTCAGACGAATAATTTATTTTATGCAGGTAAATGGACAAAAAATGAGTAAACCCACACGTTCTGATAAGTGCTATGACCAACATTCATGAAATTATTGGTAGGACCTATCACATGTTTAATATATTCTGTGTGGGACAAAAGAGAACATTTTCGTGGCTAGAGGTAGGGCTGTTAAAAATCGACCCGACCCGCCAACCCGACACGAACCGCACCCGAAATAGCAGGTTCGGGTTAGCATTTTTGACCTGTTTACGTAAATGGGTAAACCCGAACCCAACCCAATTATTAAGTGGGTCAGGTTAGGGTTCGGATTTTCAACCCCAACCTGAAATCAACCCGTTTATCAACCCATTTAACCCGAATAATATTATTAAAATATTATTAATATAAACAAAATAAAAGGATTAACCTTAATTCTCTATCCACTCTCAAGCTCACACATGCTCCCAAGCCATCTGGGTTCTTCATCGTCGAGTATAACGTCCCCAAAAAGTTATAAATCACTCCTTGATTGATCGATATCGTCGTTGTTTTAGATAATAATATGCTCGGTAGCTCAGGCTTCGTTGATTGCTTTATGGTTCTCTTCATGCGAAGATGTCATGAACATAAGGGTGGGAGATCAAATAGAAGAGAGTACGGTGAGAGTTCGAGTCAAATATGGCTTAGATTAATACTTGATGATCATGAAATAATTTGCTTGGTATTTAAATATTGAGATTTTTGTTATTTGAAAGTTTAATTGTTTCTTAATAATGATTTATGATGTTTTTAGAAAAAACATTGCATTAGTTCTCCCTTTTTGTTAAATTTGGATTTATAATTTTGTCAATTTTGTTATTTTCTTTTTTCTTTTGTAATTTAAACGGGTTGGCAGGTTGACGGGTTGGGTTAGGGTTAAAGTAAGTTGGATTTGAGTTTGATTTTCAACCTGTTTAAGTAAAGGGGTCAGTTCAGGGTTGAAGTTTTTTTCAACCCGTTTATTAAACGGGCTGAACCCGAAGGTGACCCAACCCGACCTGTTTACCACCCCTAGCTAGTCAAACGGTTCAAGGCAATAAAAAGAACAAAAGCAAATGAGCTATATTCCATATGAGACAAAAGAATCATGTCACTATCCACAAACGGCTCAAGGTAGAAAAAAAGAAATAGAATCATGAGAAGGCTGCGCGATGAAGATGGAGAAATTGACCAACTTTGCTTTCAATCACCTATAAAAAGCATAGTTCACGTGCATGAAAGGGGAGCTCACATTCACAGAAGAAAAATCCATTCGTAGCTCTCAGTGCATATTAATATTATTCCTCAAGGCCAACATAAAACCATATACGGCTGAGATATTAAGCAACAAGCTATCTCAAGCAACACCTAACACGAAGCTGACTGCTATCCTCAAGCAGCTCAGCTCTCATCAACTGCACACGAGCATACACCTACGAGAAGGCTGGTAACGAAGCTAGGGAGTCGAGACACGAGCAGAGGGTCCAAGGCGTTTCTTAATCGCCCACCACCCGTTCGACGAAAGTACTGTGAGGGGCATAATTATTCTGTCTTTCGTTTTACTGTTTTCATTATGTTTAAACCTTCGCCGCGTTCACTAAGTAATATGTTAGCGTAAGTCGTTGTGTGGTTAAGGGCGTGTTAGGCCGAACTATTATTGCGTGTTGGTGTTATTTTTATTTTATTTAATTATTTGATTTACGTTACGTGTTCGTTAGCAGTGTTTACTGCTTGCGTATGTCTGATCAACATATGCATGATATTTGATTGGTTTATGAGAGTGAGTAAGTGATTAGACTGGTTAGAACAATAGTTAACGAGTACCACGACGTAAAACCGACCAGGTATGGAATTCGGTTTCATTCGTGTGGTTTCCGAGATCTTAGGCGCCGAAAGCATCTAAACTCGGGGAAATTCATAAAGCCGAATGCGTGCGGAGCAACTACAGTCATATAGAAATATAGTTGATTGGTTCACTTTCGCATATGATTGCTAGATACGTGAGTAACGGGTAGCGCGTACGTAGGAAATTTCTACCTTAACTAGAATTATATTATTTAGATAAAATCGATCGCATGGATACGTGTTTTGTGCCGAGCACGTGCCATGATCACATCCGTCGTCCAATTATCTATTTGCTATCTTGTTTATCTATGTTATTTGTTATTTGCATTATTATTTCTTTTATTAAATGCACAAAATATAAAAACTCGTCTTAGTCTAAATTAAAATATTTAAAAGTAATCGACCTGTTCTCGTGGATCTATACTTGGACTTGTCCATTTTATACTACTTGCAGGACCTAGTACACTTGCTAGTATTCGAGCGTGTCAGTTATTGAGGGTATCGGTGCTAGATGGGCTCTAATAGTGGCATAGCTTAACGGATGGCGTACAATCGAGATTGAAGGAGATTGCGTTGAAGTGATTACTAAGCTAAAGCGGGGCTCTACGGATTCCACACCAATAGGAAGTGTGCTTAAGGACTGCCATGAATTCGCCCGAAACTTTGATTGCGTATCTTATAGCTTTATTAGACGTCATTGTAATGTTGTTGCTCATTTTCTTGCCAAAACTCTTGGTGTTGATGGAGAGGGACGCTCCCCACCATCCCAAGCTATGGCTAATCTGTTGTCTTCAGACATTCGCTTATAATGATATTTACTCTTTGGTTTCAAAAAAAAAAGAGGAAGAATTAATTTGTTAAACTATCAGAATATTTACCTAGGTGTCCTGTCACAGGAACTTGAGACACAATAAACCTGCAATAAAATTCAATAAAATTTATATATATAGTTGATTAGCTACTTGAAAAGAAATTACAAAAAAAATGTCGAGCTGGGGTGCTTATTACACTGAGCAAGGCTGGAGAAAGGGACCTTGGCCACCTGAAGAAGACAAGCTTCTTATTGAATGTGTAAATATGCATGGCGAAGGTAGATGGAGCTCTGTATCTAAGCTTACGGCAGGTATTATATATTATATATGTTCCATGATTAGAGGAATATATTTGCTTTTGTGATCATTTATTATATATTATAAACGCGTGTGGGTTAATGAATAGTGAATTTCTTCGCAATAATCTATATATAGCTTAATCAGTACCTATTGACTGACTTCCATCAAATGAAGTTGTATTCCCTTCACTTATTTTAATATATTATATGCGTGGATGATGAAAGAGAATAACGTGTCTTATATCATTTATTATGCATATATGATTATATTATATCATTGTGCTCCACCCCCAAAAATGATTATATATATATATATATATATATATTTATATATATTATATATTATAAACGCGTGTGGGTTAATGAATAGTGAATGTCGAAATCTATATATAGCTTAATCATTACCTATTGACTGACTTGCATCAAATGAAGTTGTATTTCCTTCACTTATTTTAATATATTATATGCGTGGATCATGAAAGAGAATAACGTTTCTTATATCATTTATTATGCATATATGATTGTATTATATATATATATATATTATAAATGCCAATGGTCGAATGAATAGTAAGTTCGTCGTAATCTACTTAGCGTAATGATGCCCTACTAACCTACAATTTCGCATAACTTATTTGTACCGTGGTAGAGATACTTTTTGTCTTATATGAAACGACGTCGTTTCTTATCCTTGATTATTTCAATAGTCAAACAAAACAATAATGAAAATTATGGTAAAAAGTAAAAGTTGCACGGATAACCAAGCAACGAAGTTTGTCTAAAAAATACTTATTATATAAATATAGCCCCTCTAACGTTAGAGTTAGATGCAATTTTACTATTATTTTGCAGATTATTGGGTAATTTAATATGAAAAAATTAAGGTTTTGGTAATATTTGTGAAACTATGCAATGAAAAATCCAGATATATATATGTCACATGTATTTCAATGCTTACTGTTTTGTTGGATTGTCAACATATTGATAATGATACTGTTTTTAAACCATATTTAATTGTGCCGTAAAACACAACACAAACACAAAAAATACAGTAAAAACGCTCCACGTTTTTTTCTCTCTCCGATTTTGAATGCAAATTTGCGTAACACAAAATTGCATTTGATGTTTAATTTATGAATAAGTCCTTGTATTGCGTTAAATTATTAAAGCACAAATGTACAAAAAAATATAATATAGATAAAAATATATTAAAGAAATTGGAAATTGTACACTTATATTTTTTTTTGGTATAATGAGATTTCATTTACCACTCCCTCAATGTGGGCCAGTTACAACCTTGTATAAGCTATCAAACTACATACAAATATAACGCAATATATCAGAGTTAGCTACTTTTTTCAAACTGGCAAATGACCTGATCCTCCATTTATCTCATGCATTAGCAATTGATAAATCTGATCAACTGTTCTCCCTTCCTCAACATTATGAACCCGGTAGTTCCTTTCATCCCAGATATAGTATAGCACAGCCGACACATACGCAAGCCTGATTCTATGTTGGACATTACATTTCCCACCCATCTGCCTGAGTCTCAGCTCTTCAAAAGTCTGAACAACATCAGCTAAGTTCAGCCAAATGAAGGTTTTTCGAATCAAGGACTGGCCGTAGGTGCATTTAAGAAATAAATGCTCCGTTGTTTCTACTGCTAAGTCACACAACCTGCATTTCGAGTTCTGAATGCACATGCCCCATCCAATTAGTCTTTCAGTAGTTAGGATTCTTTTCTGTACCAACATCCACCTAAAGACCGAGTGTTTAGGAATGTTAAACCGGTTCCAAACAGCATTGCAGTAGGGGAAATTGGACTGAGTTCCTTTAAGCCATGCACCTGATTTGACAGTATAGTTACCCTCCTCAGTTAACATCCATCTTATGCCTTGTTATCCCATCCTGAATCTCTCTTTGATTCGATGAAGCTTCTTCCAATGCCAACACGAGTCTGAGGCAGGTCTAAAATCCCAGAAAGAAGTTCCTTTCAAGTAGATTGTATTGATCCACTTAATCCAAAGTGAATCAGCCTCCATAGTTATGCCCCACAGTTGTTTTCCTGCTAACGCCTTATTCCACGTTGCACAATCCCTTAAGTTGAGTCCTCCCTTGCTTCTAGGCTGACAGACTTTATCCCAACCAATTAAGGAAACCCCTCTGTCATTGACTCTGTTACCCCATAAGAAATCCCGACATACTTTATCAATCTCTTTGGTCACTGATTTAGGCACTATCAGTGTTCCATGGGTGGCCAAGAGAACAGAATTAATCAAACAAATTCTTCCAGCATATGATAGATTCCGAGTGGTCCAGGTTTTAATTCTAGCTGTAATCTTTTAAACCAAGAGTTGGCATGCAGCCCTGTCCCATTTGGTAGGGGAGATAGGTATGTCGAGATACCTCATAGGGAATTTACCTCATTGAAAACCAGTAATATGGCAAATCAGAGAAGCTTCTTCCTGTTTAATCCAGTCAAGTACAGGCTGGATTTCGGTTGGTTGGCTTCCAGTCCAGAAGCTAGTTTAAATTGCTCCAAGGCAGATTTGATCACAGCCACAATTTGAGCTCTGCCTTTACAGAAAATCATGAGATCATCTGCAAAACAGAGATTAATCAGCTTTATTTGTTTGCATAGAGGATGGTATTTAAATCGAGGATCCTTGGCAGAGTATTGAAGCTGTCTAGTTAGGTACTCCATTGCTATCACAAAGAGCAGAGGTGAGATGGGATCACCTTGTCTCAGGCCCCTTGCAGCCTTGAAACAGCCCACAGGAGACCCATTAAAAGCAATTGTATAGGACACTGTGGTTACGCAAGCCATAATCCAGTTCACAAACTTGAGAGGGAATTTTAGAAGGCAAAGCCATTTCTTTAGGAAATCCCAATCCAATGTATCATACGCTTTCCTAATATCAACTTTCATGAGCACTCTCGCAGAAGCATTCTTCCTGTTATACATCTTAGGAGGTCCTGGCATAACAGGATGTTGTGCACTATAGACCTGCCCTCCACAAAAGCACTTTGGTTAGGGTGAATCAACTTGGGCAGTATAGGTTTCAGCCTGGAGCAGAGTAGCTTCGAGATGCACTTGTATATTGTATTACAACAGGCAATAGGTCTGTAATCTTGGGCAGTACTCGGGCTATCACTTGTATATTGTATTACAACAGGCAATAGGACATAATACTGTTTTGTTCATTTGGGGCAACATCTTGCCTGTTTCAAAGAACTCTAGCACAGCAGATGTAATCTGTTCACCCACAATATCCCAAGTTTGCTTGAAGAATCCACTCCCATAGCCATTCGGTCCTGGAGCAACCTCATCATGTATAGTTTTCATGACCTCCCATACTTCCTTTCTTTCAAAACACTTAGTAAGGATCAGTTGGTCTGTCAATGATAGTGTATTACCTTCCTCAGTCACCATTGCTTCTAGAGGATGACTATCAGTAACTCTCTTCCCTAGCATTCCTTGGAAATGTAGGAGGAAATGCTGTTGAATAGCTCCTCGATCTGTCAGGCTTTGACCTTCTTGATCAGTGATAGAAAGGATCCGGTTCTTGTATGCTCTCTGTTTTATAACAGCATAAAAATTTGCTGAATTTTGGTCCCCTTTTCCCAGCCATCTCGCTTTAGCTTTCTGCCTTAAGAATTTATCATTTGCAATACTCAAGAACCTGTATTCCTGCCGGACCTCTGCCTCTTTGGTTAATAGCTCCACATTCATGGGGTCTTCATGTACAGCAGTCTGGCATTCCATTAGTTTTGCATGCACTATCTCAGTCCTCCACTCTATATCAGCAAATATTTATCAATTGAGATCCTTCAGGGGCTTTTGTAGCTGCTTCAAATTGTGGTACACACTCCTCATAATGGATCCTTTCCTGGAGACCCATAGCTCAGCCACAAGTCTTGAAAAGGAGGGAGTTAAACTCCACATGTTAAAGAACTTAAAGGCTTTCTTAGGGTCAATCCCACTGTCTACATTTCTCAACAGAATGGGTGTATGATCTGAAAGTTCTTCAGTGAGGAAAACTGCTGTACAGTTGAAGAATTTTGCTATCCATGACGAGTTAGCAAATGCCCAGTCTATTTTACTCTAGATTCTCTTGTCAGAGCATTGTTTGTTAGTCCAAGTAAACTGACAACCCCTTCTTCTGATTTCCTCAAGTTGACAGTCTTGTAAGCAAATGTTGAACTCATTGAACTCATTTGAGTGGATAGGTGAACCTCCAAGTCTATCCCCAAACCCTTTAATGTTATTGAAATCACCCAATATCATCCCTGGGTTATTCATAGCACTTCCAAGCTACTTGAGGATATTCCAGAGGCTGCCTCTTGCTATGGGAACAAGTGAGGTAAGTGATTAGGCTGTTACCTTTAAGTACCTTAAAATGCATATGTTGGGCAGATTGAGATTTCAGCTCCAGCTGAAAACCTCCTCTCCATACCACCACTATTCTGCCATTAGGATGAGAACTGATATTATGGAAACTATTCCAACCAGAGAACATCCTATCCAAAGTAGAAGATACAGTAGCACTCTTCAGTTTTGTTTCAAGCAAGCAAAAAATAGTAATTTTATATTTACAGCAAAAGAGAGTAATCTATCTCTGCTTGGCAGGGCCGTTAAGGCCCCTAACGTTCCATGAAGCCCATCTATCCATGACCAAGATCAAGAACCATCTGCTTGGAAGGGTTTTTGTTGGTCATAGATACATCTTCCTCATCCTCCTTTTGCATGAGATCAGCCCAAGACTGCCTGGTTCTATCACTTTTCCTTACTGTATTCTCTTGAATAACCTGGTCTTGTGTGTTGGCCACTGTTCCATCAGTAGGTTTTGAGGCATCCATTGGGTCAGTGACCTGAGCATCCATGGGAGCCTTTTTACTACCAGGCCTCCAAACCTGTTTGATCCCCTATTTACATACACCTTTCTCATGTCCATATCTCGAACATTTGTTGCATTGAACTGGTTTCCATTCGTATGTGACTTGCTGTTCAACTAGTTGCCCTTTCTCATTGAGGAATTTAATTCTGTCTTTCAATTCCTTGGTAAGCTTAACTTCCACTAACACCCTAGCAAAATGTATCCCTTTCTTCTTCCTCGTGAAGTCATCCATCATAATCGGCTTTCCAACTAGACTAGCTAATCTGCTTAAAGTTTTTAGGCCCAAATACTTCAATTCCAGCTGTGGCTGTTGAATCCAGATTGGGACGCTCTCAACTCCTACCTTATTGAGCTGAGTGTTGATCGACACGTGGTGTAACGTGCAAGTGCGACAAGTGATAAAATAAAACATATACCTAATTACTATCACCGACGTGCGATAGGCAGTGGACCTATCGTTTGTAGTGCAGTAAAGTGAGTAAAAGAGTATCGAACACGAGGAATAAACTAAGTACTAGTATTAACCTATCGACTCGATATCTAGCCTAAACAAAATAAGCAGATTTTAATATGGACTGTCCTAACAGATTACTCCTAAGTCAACTAGAGATCGACAGAACACGCCTAAAACTGGTAAGAAGCTTTCAGATAATAAAGATGTGCTCGGAATTTGAATCCCGCTAGGTATATTGCCTAAGACAGTAAATTATCGTTCCTACGTGATTCTGACTAGATCGCAGTAATTTCCTACCCACTAACGGATTTGCTATCGCCCTAAATGCTCGCCAGATTCTAAAGTTCAGTAATTACTAATGGCGAGGATCGAGTTTTTGCTTTCGCCCTATACTCGAATCCTATCTTCTACGAACGGCCTAATCGTTGTTTAGCTGTCGCCCTAAACGATTTTCCACACGATCACTTTAACACATAGACATATTAAAGCGACGAAACAATTTCATAGATAGATAAATAGTCATAAACACGAGTCACGATAACATATGTCTTAATTACAAAATAACCTAGCGTTCATTAACCCCAAACACATAGGGAATTTAGCTACTCATAATAGATGAGAAAACAACGAAAGAAATAGAGAACAGAGAAGGAAGACTCATGATCTTGAATACTGGCGAATTATCGGTACTAGCGTGATGAATCTTCGTTCTTTGATCAATTGGGCGTGATTGCGTCGTTGATCCGTCTCTTGCACTCTGGGACGTAATTCAGCGTTCTTTTGGCTCTTCTTTCGTCTCTGGAGAATTTAGGGTTGATATCGGATGAGAATCCCCTTTTTCTGAGTCGAATTTGGGCTTTTATAGGAATTTTCATAACGGTCACGGCCTGGGATGGGTCGTCACAGCCGTGACCATCACCGACTCAACTCGCTCAACTCTCTGCCAAGTGTCACGGCCAAGTGCAATGGGTGTCACGGTCGTGACCATCTTCGATCCAACTCTCTGCCAAGTGTAACGGCCAAGTGCAATGGGTGTCACGGCCGTGACCATCTTCGATCCAACTCTCTGCCAAGTGTCATGGTCAAGTGCAATGGGTGTCACGGCCGTGACCATCTCTTTGATTAGCCTCTACCCCTTGTCACGGCCGCGTGCACTAGGTGTCACGGCCGTGACCTTCGCCAGTTTTCACTGTCTTCGCCCCGTTTTGCCCCGTTTTCGCTCCTTTTCGCCCGAAACTCGTCCTAAGCTCCTTCAATATAAAAATAAGTGTAAATATGGCGAATAAACGCATAAAATGATTGCTAGAGCTCTATTATATCCCAATTAAATACTACGATAAACGCATTGAAATACGTTTATCAAACCTCCCCACACTTAAGCATTTGCTTGTCCTCAAGTAAATTACAAGTCAGATAAGGCATAAAATCAAGATGACGGCACGATTGTTCGCAATTTATCATCAAAGCTAGAAAGCACAAAACGGAATCAAGCAAACAATCATGGACATCGCACTAATGACTTGAACTTGTCGACCTAAACTTCCTTCGCACTGCCAATCGAGACTCATACCTCACAGGGATTCGTTCAAAATCACTCAGTGTATAGGCTAACATATAGTCCCACCCCTACCATAAACTTGCAAGCTAATCGCATCTCTACTATTTAAAGTGGCAAGCATAAATCTGAGGGTCTTTTCGGGGTGAAAACGGGTCGAGTAATCATGAAGTGACAAGCATGTATAATGAACACGTAATCTTAGAGATAGGATACGTAAGCGAAAAATATCAAAGAACACAACATGATCAAACAGACAGTCACAAGTCCCAACTTAAGACTCGGCGCTCTCGCTCTGAAATCCTAGACTTTTCTGCCCGACCCTCTCGACTCAGTTCCCTTTCATTTTCTGCCCTTTCACCTTATTTACGCTCTACTTTTGTGCACTACCCTTATTCCCTAAAAACATCAAGGTTCGGCTTTTGTCGCAAAGATACATCATCACAGCGAATGCCGTGTATCTAGGGATACTTATTACCGAAACCTATATCTTGCCAAAGGGTTATGAGCATGCTTATGCAAGGGATCGGGTCATTTTAGAAAATGATCAAGTAAGGCACGAGTCATTTCACGAATAGCAGAGAAGAACATCAAATCATACACTAAGATAGTAACTCTCAAGTTAGACTTCTGCTCTATTCTAAACAACTCAGGTTTATCTCTGGAGGCTTATTTGGGTCAGTGGCTTCTATAACATACGAGGTAAGCAACGAATAGGTTCGGGCTCAAAGTGGCTAACTAATAGCATTAGTCTTGGTGGAGAAATCTGGCCCTGGACTTAATTCCTAATGCCCTCATCATGTTCACACTAACGCACCAAAACAGTTTCAACACGCATCAGACAAGCAAGTTCTAGAGAGACACAGACCAGGCACGTCACACAACCAATAAAAATGAGCATAAGCTCGTCAGGCTAAAACTCTCACAACGTAACAGGGTTATGTGTACGAGTCCATCAAAACAGCGCTTTATCAATTCAGGCAAACACGATTCAATCGGTCATGCATATCCTAATTGCTCACAAAGTTTCATAAAATGTAGACCAACTCGAGATAAGCGCAAAAAATCATGCCTGAATTCAGTAATTCATGCCTTTCCAACGAACTTAACGACTCACGGACACGTCATAAAAAAAATTTATGCATGCATTATTAACTAAATTCCCCTCCCCACACTTAAGTCTGACGTTGTCCTATAGTAAAAATTATAAAAGGAAGGGAAAAAGTTAGAAATGGGACTCCCCTGAAATGATGTGGTCGTGAAGTAGTCGTGACCGAACGCGTGAAGGACGTGTCGTAACTCGTTATGCGTATCCCGGCCTAGCTAAGAAGAGCATTAGACGTAGAAAGTAGAATCGTCATTGATAAACTATAAACATAGTTATAAGCATCAAAGTTAGAAACACAATAGTGATAAACACACGCGACCACTCAAGCTAACAAAAAGAAAAGGGAAAAATCACTAAGGTTCTAGTGGTGGTGGTGGCGATGGTCGTCTCGGGCGAAGGAGGGACATCGACTGCTAGGAGTACTTGAGCGCGGTGTCCATGGCTTGCAGAGCCTGGTTGTAGCGGTCGAGCTCTTCCTGGTACCGACGGTGGGCTTCCTTGTTCCGTCACTCGTACTCCTCTTGTCGGCGCCGAGTTTCTTTGTTATACCGCTTGGCTTCCTCGTCCCGCTACAGCGCATCGGCGTTCATGCGCATCATGTCCTGGTGCAGCGCTTCGAGGTCCGCTGTCGACGCGTAGGGGGGCGACATCGGATGACTCGCCATGGTGGCAACCGGAGGAGTGGGAGGGCCCGGCGGTCGTGTCTGTCTCCACTGGGTAAGGGCCCTCGAGGTAGAGCTGGTCGGCGGGGACGTCGACGTGGTCCGTCTGGCCACGATACATCTCGTGCCAGACGTACACCTTGTTGGCGCGAGTCCAGGTGGGCGCCTTCACCAGCATCTTCATTTTGACGAGCATCTCCTCGTTCAAGGGGTTGCGCCCGCTGACTACCTCCATCTCAGGTGCATTTGCTGGCCAAAAACGTAGTCCTCGGACGACCTTGGTGATGAGTGCTCCTACGGCTATCTTGCCATGCCTTCTTGCTTTCGCCTGAGCACTGAAGGCGTGGGCCACTGCCAGTCCCAAATGGACTCGTTCGCCTTGCTGCAGCTTCGTCAGGTAAAAAAGGTCACGGAGGGTGATCGCTCCATGTGACTCGCCCCTCGGTGTGAGCGAGGTCGTGAGGAGGCGGTGGATGTAGCGGAGTATTGGGCTCCTGAGCGCGGATGCCTTCGAGGTCTTCGGGCTGAATTCTGGTTCGCCTGGTCGAGCGATGTCAGCCTAGCAACCCTGTCGGCCTCCCGGTTGATCGAAGTAGACCGCGTAGGACCGGTGCGTGTGTGGCTTTGGTACTCCAAGTGCATGGCATAGGTTGTCGGCCGTCACTATGTGCTCTTCGTTGAATGCCCGAAATTTGAATTTGCGGTCGCCGTATTCATCGAAGGAGTAGGTGGAAAGGAACTCCAAGGTGAGTTCCTTGTATGCATGTTCGTCAATGCCGACGAAAGTGGTCCATCCGCTGAGCGACAGGTACTGTGCGACCTGGTGGTCGATGTGATGCTTCGCCAGCGTATCGTAGTCGATCTGGTCCATGAGGATGAACTTCATCCCCTTCAGGCTGTTGTAGCGTGTAGTCTGAGCCTCGTCAGTGAACTGACCCATGGCTTTAGCAGTGCCGGCGGGAGACCGCGTCGCCTTTGACGAACGGGCGAACGCGAGGCGGGGTCACGCGAGGCTGACGAGCGGCTTTTACCCATAGTACCTGGAAGAAAAATGTGAGCTCGACGAGGACAGCAATTAATTTCGAAGCAGCGTGACTCAACTAAAATTGCGAGAAAGTAGTAACTTGCGTATGCAATAACTCATGAAAAACTCAAAGTGGGCATTTTATCGAACATATAATGTGCAGGTGAAAGTATGCATAGCAAGTCCCAAATTATAGCAACCAACTCCCAAGAATTCGTCAGATAGTTTCAAAATCAGGCAAGCAAAAGTGCTCACAGAAGTCATAATAGAACTCAAAACGAACCCACATAATCAGAGTAACCAGTTTCGATAATACCGTCCGAAAAGCCCCAAATTCAGAGTTAGGGTTCGTCTGTGTCCAAAATTCGAAATTAGTGAACCAAATAAGCAAATTAAGGATTCCCAAAGTGTTATTGGCATGTATATCATCATAAAAGAGCAAGTATAACACCAAATTATACCCAATTTCGGAAATCCCCAAATTAGAAAATTAGGGTTCTTCGTTGAACTTCAAAATTTACCCTCAATATCACGTAATTAAGCATGCCCAAAGTGTTATTCACATATATATAGCCCTGAAATAGCATGAAGAATACGAAATTTGACTCAATTTTGAAAAACCCCAAATTCAAAATTAGGGTTCTTCGTAGAAATCTCGAAAAACATCCTCAAATTAACGTAATCAAGCAAATCTCTAGCATCTATGGCACATAGTGAATGAAGATTAGCATCATTAAACGCAAAAATTAGTAATTGTGAGCGAAATTCCCAAATCCGACGGAAATAGGGTAAAAAACTTCATACCTTTCGATCTTGAGTTAATTGGGGGTTTAGGGTTTCTTGTGGGTGTCGCCGGAGTTTGGATGGCGGCGTTGGACGGCGGCGGTCGTGGGTGGAGAAGATTTGGAGGTGGTGATGAAAGGAGAGGGAGAGGTCGCGAGAGGGAGAGAGGGAAGAGAGAAAAGAGAGAAGAAAAGAAAAAAAATTAGCTATTTTAACCTAATTTCGGCATCGTCACGGCATGCTAGTCACGCGGCCGTGACGCGAGGCAGCGAGGGTTTCTGCCGAGTGTCACGGCCGTGACACTCGAGTAGCTGGTCGTGACATAATCGGGATAATTAATATATATATAATTTTTTTGCCGTGGGTCACGGCCGTGATGGCTTAAGCCACAGGCCGTGACAGGAGGCAGAGGGGGCCTCTGGGGGATGTCACGGCCGTGACACTTAAGTGTCTGGCCGTGACAGTGGGCAGTGTGCATATGTGGATATGTCACGGCTTAAGCCGTTGGCCGTGACCCCCCGCCCCCCTTTTTTTACGTAAGACATAAATGAAAATACATGGGTTGCTCCCAAGAAGCGCTTACTTTACCGTCTTAAGTCGGACGTTTTCTCGTTTGCTCAAGTTTTGAAGTCCAGGTAGAGCACTTCCTTTCCGCTCACGTCTTCCTCGCCTACGTGATAGTGCTTCAACCTGTGGCCATTCACCTTGAAGGTACCCTGCTCCATGCCTGAAATCTCAACAGTACCATAAGGGAAAACACGGTAACGATGAAAGGTCCTGACCAACGTGATCTAAGTTTTTCAGGAAAAAGCCTAAGTCGGGAGTTAAAAAGAAGGACTTGGTCTCCTTCATGAAACTCTCGTCTCTGCCTAATTTTCCTATCATGGTAAGCTTTCGAACGTTCCTTATACATGCGAGCGTTATCATAAGCGGCTAGTCGCCACTCGTCTAACTCATTGATTTGGAGCCGCCGCTTTCCGTTGGCGTCTCCTAAATCAAGATTTAATGACTTGATCGCCGAATAGGCCTTATGCTCGATTTCTACGGGGAGGTGACACGCCTTCCCATAGACTAATCTATATGGTGTACTGCCTATGGGAGTCTTATATGTAGTCCTATATGCCCAAAGTGCATCATTCACCTTATTTGCCCACTCCCTACGGTTTCCTTCTATGATCTTTTCTAAGATGTGTTTCAGCTCACGGTTCACTAATTCAACTTGACCGCTAGCTTGGGGATGGTACGGGGTGGACAGGCTGTGTCTAACACCATAACGTTCTAGAATGCGTGCAAACTGGGTGTTACAGAAATGTGTACCCCTATCGCTAATAATGCACCTAGACGCCCCAAAACGTGAAAACAATGCTCGCAAAAATCTAACGACTACCCTAGCATCATTTGTGGGTAAGGCTTGCGCCTCGGCCCACTTGGAAACAATCGACCGCAACTAGGATGTACTTATTGTATACGAGCTAGGGAATGGACCCATAAAATCTATACCCCATACATCAAAACTAAGATGAAGTTTTGGGGCATTTCGTCGCGTTTTTGAGAGATTACCTGCGCGCTGACACTGATCACAAGTGTCAACGTACCTTTGGGCATCTTTGAAGATCGTGGGCCAGTAGAATCCGCTCTCCATTACCTTTTGCGCGGTTCTGTTGGCTGCGTAGTGCCCTCCGGTCGGTCCGTTGTGGCAGTGCCTCAGGATCTGTGTTGTCTCTGGAGCAGCAATGCATCGTCGTATCACCTAGTCTGCACATCGCCTGAAAAGATATGGGTCTTCCCAAAAGTAGTATCTCAAATCAGAAAAGAATTTCTTCTTTTGCTGACTGGTGTACTCCTTCGGTAGGACCCTCGCAACGAGATAGTTAGCGTAATCTGCAAGCCATGGGTTATCGTCACTTACCACCTGTATCGAATAAAGGTGCTCGTCCGGGAACGATCGTGTATCACCCTTTCGTCCTTATGGTATATCTTGGACTCCTCTAGTCGAGAGAGGTGGTCCGCCGCTAGGTTCTTCGTGCCCTTCTTGTCCCGAATCTCTATATCGAACTCTTGCAGTAGTAGGATCCATCTGATTAGCCGTGGCTTGGCATCGGGCTTTGCTAACAATTACTTAAGAGCAGAATGGTCAGTAAAAACAATAACTTTGGATAGGATAAGGTATGACCTGAACTTGTCGAAAGCAAAGGCGATGACCAACAGCTCCTTTTCGGTGGTCGTGTAATTGGCCTGGGCTGCATCTAACGTCTTACTCGCGTAGTAGATCGGCCTGAAATGGTTGTCCTTACGCTGCCCTAGCACGGCCCCAACTGTATAGTCACTCGCATCGCACATTAGTTCAAAGGGTAGCCCACAGTCGGGGGCGACCATAATAGGTGCTGCGATAGGACGCTCCTTAAGTAAATTAAACGCATGCAAGCACTCGTCATTAAAATCAAATGGGGCATCCTTTTCAAGTAATCTAGACATAGGTCGAGCGATCTTAGAAAAATCCTTAATGAACCTATGATAAAATCCAACATGTCCTAGAAAACTCCTAATTGACTTCACGTTCGAGGGAACGGGCAGCTTTTCTATCGTTTCCAACTTAGCTCGGTCCAGTTCGATTCCTTTAGAAGAAATCTTGTGGCCCAGAACTATGCCCTCTCGAACCATGAAGTGGTACTTTTCCCAATTAAGTGCCAAGTTCGTTTCCTCGCATCGTGCGAGTATGAGCTTCAGATTAGATAAGCATATATTGAATGACGAGCCGAACACCGAAAAGTCGTCCATAAATACCTCCATTACCTCACCTACCAATTCGTCGAATATAGCCATCATGCATCGCTGGAAGGTGGCTGGGGCATTGCAGAGACCGAATGGCATCCTTCGGTATGCGAACGTCCCGAACGGGCAAGTGAATGTGGTCTTCTCCTGGTCCTCGGGTGCTATGGGAATATGTAGATAACCTGACAAACCATTAAGAAACAATAAAATGAGTGACCGGCTAACTTTTCTAACATCTGATCAACGAACGGTAAAGGAAAGTGATCCTTTCGTGTGGCGTCGTTCAACTTCCTGTAGTCGATGCAGACGCGCCACCCAGTCACTGTCCTTGTCGGAATCAGCTCGTTCTTGTGGTTGGTGACGATCGTCATGCCTCCCTTCTTTGGGACCACTTGGGCCGGGCTGAGCCACGCGCTGTCTGAAATGGGATAAATCATCCCCCCATCTAGCGGTTTGATTACCTCCTTCTTTACCATGTCCTTCATATTGGGGTCGAAGCGCCTTTGGTGTTGCGCGAACGGCTTGAAATCGTCCTCCATCAGGATCTTGTGCGTGCAGTAGCTCGGGTTGATACCCCTTATGTCGGCTATCTTCAACGCCAAAGCCTTCTTGTGCGCCTTCAACACGTCTAGTAGCTGATCCTTCTGTCCGTCGTCGAGGCTCGACGAGATGATGACTGGCAGCCCTCCATTGCTGCTAAGGAACGCGTATTCGAGGTGGTCGGGCAGCGGCTTCAACTCTAGGACTGGTGGCTCCTCGACCGAGCTCTTTTCCTTGTCCTCTTCGCTGCTCTCATCGATGGCTATGATGGGCTCGTCGACTTCTTCCCCACACTCATCGACTGCCATAATCATTCTGGTGTCCTCCTCGCTCAAAACCTGTGATAGACCTTGCACGGAAAAGAGAAAATCGTGCTCAAAAGCATCTAAGTAGTAACACTTATCGTCATGCTCATTACTTTTTTTTCATCGAATCTGCCATACTAAATGTGACTTTTTCTCCATCTACTGTCAAAGTCAATGTACCATTCCTAACGTCTATCATGGTTTCTCCTGTGGCTAAGAAGGTCTACCTAATGTCAATGGGACATTATCATCCTCATCCATGTCTAAAATAACGAAATCAGCAGGAATTACGAACTTATCTACTTTAACTAAAACGTCCTCTATAACACCGCGGGGATACTTCAATGATCTATCGGCTAACTGCAAGCTCATCCTAGTGGGTCGTGGCTCACCTAATCCTAAGCACTTAAACATGGAATACGGCATTAAATTAATGCTAGCACCTAGGTCAGCTAACGCACGCTCAATAACTAAATCTCCTATAAGACAGTGAATAGTAAAAATCCCTGGGTCCTTAAGCTTCTTAGGGATCTTGCTTTGGAGTATCGCCGAGCACTCCCCTCGCAGGCATACGGTGGAGACGTGGTCGAGCTTCCTTCTGTTCGTCAGCAGGTCCTTCAAGAACTTGGCGAAGCTGGGCATCTGCGTAATAGCTTCAACAAAAGGTAAGTTAATATGCAATTCATTACCCATAAATTTACCGAACGGTGCCTCGTCCTTGTCCTTTTCAGTCGAGCCGGGTAAGGAATCTTCGGCTGGTATGGTTTCACCGGTGGCCGCTCGATCTCCTTCGTCGTTTCCTTCTCGGGCTCGACCTTCTCCTTCTCGGCGTCGGTCTTCTCGACATCGTCGTCTCTGATCTCCTCCACTTCGGGCTCGTCGTGGCTCTCGAAGTTGGTGTTCTCCTTGGCCTTCTTCTTGGCGGGCACTTCTTGCAGGTCTCGCCCATTCCTTAGCGTCACCGCCTTGCAGTACTCCTTTGGATTCGGCTCGGTGTAGCTTGGGAGTGAGCCCTGAGTACGCCCCGCCAATTGCTTCGCCATCTGTCCCACCTGTTGCTCCAGCTTCTTGAGTGAGGCGTCCGTGTTCTGGACACGCACGTCGTTTGCCTCCATGTACTCCTCCATCTTAGTCATTCGGCTCTCGTGGGCTGCGGTGCTGCTGCTAAAATTCCTGAGGAGCGCCTTCATCATATCCTTCATCTCCTTCATGTCATCGGATCCTCCTGCGGGCTCATTCTGGTACTGGCGTGGTGCTCCGTTTTGGAAACCGGACGGCCTAGGCTGAAATCCAGGCGGTCCTTGCCCCTGGTGGTTCTGGTTCCCGTACGCCAGATTGGGGTGCGCCCGCGGTTGGAAGCTTCACTGGCCACCTTGATAGTTGCCCATATAGTCTACGTGCTCCAGCGATTGCCCAATTTGGCATTCTGATGTCTCGTGGGCTGCGCCACAGATCACGCACAATGGCACGTATGGCGTGTGCTGCGTCAGTGCGGTGGTCGTCACGGCGTTCACGGGTTGAGTCTGCCCGGACTTCAGGAGTAGTGCGCCGATGACTGTCTGCAACTAAGAGTTCGTTGCAGCGATCTGTTGCTGAAGTGACTCGAATTTGGCATTCGTGGCTGTCTCCTCGCTCACTCCAAATATGCATGTTGTCTTCATCCTGGTATTGCCCCTCATGAAGTTATTCCTCGAGTAGTCCTCAATCAGATTCCAGGCGTCGGTGGCATTGAGCTTCATAAGTCCTCCTTCTGCGGCTCCATCTAGCATATGGACAGTCTGGTCATTGAGCCCCTCATGGAATCGGTTGATCTGGGCTGCCTTCGACATCCCGTGCCGTGGGCACCTCTTCAGCAGCGCCTTGTATCGCTCCCAAACCTCGTAGAGGTTTTCTGAATCCTTCTGATGAAACAGGGAGATCTCCGTTTTTAGTCTGAGTACTTTCGACAGTGGGGAGTAGTGGTTATTGAAGGCGGCTCGCTCCTCCCAGGTAGTGATCGATCTGGGCGGCAACATATCTAACCAGTCCTTCGCCCTGAACTTGAGCGAGAATGGGAATAACATCGGCTTGATCGCATCGCCTGAGACCCCGTTGATCTTGATGGTATCGGTAACCGTCAAGAACGCCTTCAGATGGGAGTAAGGGTCGTCGTCGGGGTTACCCTCAAACTGGGCCGTCTGGAATACCATCTAAAGCCAAGGGTGCTTCAGCTCAAAATTGTTGTTCTCGATCGGCGGGATGACAATCGCCGACTCAGTACCGCCTAGCGCGGCATTCTTGAGGAGGTCCTGAAGTGATGGCTCCTTCTCGTGGACGGGCACTCTATGGTCCGCCATGTCTACTTATGTGTAGGGACTATCTACGGCTGCCTCTACACGTGAGTGTTGGGTCGATTCTTGCGAACTATCCTCTGAATAGCTAACTAAATGGTCCTGCGAGCTAGTGGAAGCTCCTTCGGTGTCGTACTTGAGTTTCCTTCGTAACTTCCGCTCGAAATCTGGGTCTGCGTCAACAATGGGACCCGTTGGATGGCTTCGGGTCATTAACTGTTGAATCGTACCTTCAAAAAGTGCGAACAAAAATTAGCAACGAAATAAGCAAATACGTTGACCAGATTACGAGACTAATAGTGACGTAGGGAAACGAATAACGCAAATAACACGAGTAACGCAAATAGAAACGACAAAACTAAAACTAAGAAAAACGTCAAATAAAGTGGCTAAAGTACCGAACTACGGTGTTCCTAATATCAATTTAATCCCCGGCAACGGCGCCAAAAACTTGATCGACACGTGGTGTAATGTGCAAGTGCGACAATTGATAAAATAAAACGTATACCTAATTACTATCACTGACGTGCGATAGGCAGTGGACCTATCGTTTGTAGTGCAGTAAAGTGAGTAAACGAGTATCGAACACGAGGAATAAACTAAGTACTAGTATTAACCTATTGACTCGATATCTAGCCTAAACAAAATAAGCAGATTTTTATATGGACTATCCTAACAGATTACTCCTAAGTCAACTAGAGATCGACAGAACATGCCTAAAACTGGTAAGAAGCTTTCAGATAATAAAGATGTGCTCGGGATTCGAATCCCGCTAGGTATATTGCCTAAGTCAGAAAATTATCGTTCCTACGTGATTCTGACTAGATCACAGTAATTTCCTACCCGCTAACGGATTTGTTGTCGCCCTAAACGCTCGCGGGGATTCTAAAGTTCAGTAATTACTAATGGCGAAGATCTAGTATTTGCTTTCGCCCTATACTCGAATTCTATCTTCTACGAACGGCCTAATGGAGAAGATCTAGTATTTGCTTTCGCCCTAAACAATTTTCCACATGATCACTTTAACATATAGACATATTAAAGCGACGAAACAATTTCATAGATAGATAAATAGTCATAAACACGAGTCACGATAACATATGTCTTAATTACAAAATAACCTAGCGTTCATCTAATCCCAAACACATAGGGAAATTAGCTACTCATAATAGACGAGAAAACAACGAAAGAAATAGAGAACAGAGAAGGAAGACTCATGATCTTGAATACTGGCGAATTATCGGTACTAGCGTGATGAATCTTCGTTCTTTGATCAATTGGGCGTGACATCGTTGATCCGTCTCTTGTGCTTCGGGACGTAATTCGGCGTTCTTTTGGCTCTTCTATCGTCTCTGGAGAATTTAGGGTTGATATCTGATGAGAATCCCCTTTTTCTGATTCGAATTTGGGCTTTTATAGAAATTTTCGTAACGGTCACGGCCTGGGACATGGGCCGTCACGGTCGTGACCATCACCGACTCAACTCGCTCAACTCTCTGCCAAGTGTCACGGCCAAGTGCAATGGGTGTCACGGCCGTGACCATCTTCGATCCAACTCTCTGGCCAAGTGTCACGGCCAAGTGCAATGGGTGTCACGGCCGTGACCATCTTCGATCCAACTCTCTGCCAAGTGTCACGGCCAAGTGCAATGGGTGTCACGGCGTGACCAGCTCTTTGATTAGCCTCTGCCCCTTGTCACGGCCGCGTGCACTAGGTGTCACGGCCGTGACCTTCGCCAGTTTTCACTGTCTTCGCTAGGGGTGGTTCGGTACGGTATACCGTACCAAAACTGTGATACCGTATACCGTACCGAAATTTTGGTATTCAAAAAAATCATACCAATACCATACCAAAATTTCGGTATACCTTAAATTTCGATACGGTATCATACCGAAATTTCGGTATGGTATCGGTATCATACCTTCTATACCATTCACATGGAGGGTTTTACCATGCATTTCTCGTAACTTGTTAATTCGTTGCTTTGGAATTTTTAATCAATTCAAACTCCTTAGGCCCCAGTAAGAATATTAATACCAAATTTTTCAAAATAAAAATATTTTTTAAACTTAAATAATTTACATATTTTAGCCAGTATCCTTAGTAAGGCAATAACTTTACTTCTCACAAAATACAACTTTATATACAGATTAATTAGAACGAAGCGGCTATATATAAAAAATTAGTGAAGATTAACAAAAAGTAATTGCATTGCATCTTCACGCTTTCAAAATCCTGAAAAAACACACATTAAAAAGGCAAAAATTAAACGTTACTTGAGTTACATAAGTAAAATATGGTAGGCCTAATCTTAGAAAGTTGTGTATAAGTTTATAATTTATGGACTAAATAAGTTATGAAGATCCTTAATTTTTCATTTTATATTATTTAAAATAATATAATATATATAGGTGTGTATATATATAAAATATATTAAAAATTTTGTATTTCGGTATTCGGTAAAATCGATATACCTAATTTTAAAAACTTTCATACCATTACCGTACCGAAAATTTTCGGTACGGTATCATACCTTACCAAAAACTTCGGTATACCAAAATTTTCGATATTTTCGATACGATTCGATACGATAAGGACGGTATTTCGGTATTTCGATATTTTTCCCCAGCCCTAGTCTTCGCGCCGTTTTGCCCCGTTTTCGCTCCTTTTCGCCCGAAACTCGTCCGAAGCTCCTTCAATAAAAAAAAAATAATAAGTGTAAATATGGCGAATAAACGCATAAAATGGTTGCTAGAGCTCTATTACATCCCAATTAAATACTACGATAAACGCATTGAAATACGTTTATCAAGTGTCTTCTGTCCAAGGAGCAAGGACGACTGGTTTTCTATCAAAGTGTATGATCTCTGTCTGCAACACTTTATCCCGCTGCTCCATACTTGCAAACCTTGCCAAGAAATTAATAAAGATAATAAATTAGATATAAATTATCCCGCTGCTCCATACTTGCGAACCTTGTTAAAATACATGCGATTAGATATAAATTAATAAAGATAATATATTTATATAGAAGAAGATATGGGCATTTATCCTCGCCCATTTGCGCGGCATCTAATTTTCTAGTAGCAGATTTCAAGAGAAGTGGTAAGGGTAGCAGATTGAGGTGGGTGAATTACTTAAGGCCTGGTCTGAAAAAAGGCAACATAACGCCATTAGAGGAAGCGATCAACATTGAAATGCACTTTTGGGAAACAAGTAATATATATACATATATATATATATATATATATAGATAGATAGATAAACTTTTCTCATGCATCACATGTAGGGTTTCTTATTTTTTTTATATGACAATGAATTTTTTTTTTTGGTTATTATTATGGCATAAGGTGGTCGACCATAGCAACGTATTTGCCGGGAAGAACAGACAACGAGATAAAGAACTATTGGAGAACACACTTCAAAAAGAGATCAAAGCCTATTAGCAAAAGCCATGCGAATAAACATCAAGTAATAATTCAAGAAAATGCAACAAGTAACGGCGTTGTTAATGAGACGTGTGATACTCAAGATTCGGGAAATCGAGGGGTGGGACCAGACATGAAAAGTTGTAATAATATCAATCATAATAATAGTACTAGTAGTAGTAGTGATCAGTTCTTGCCTGGTAATATGTCTTATAATCAAGATCATGCATACGGTGGACATACCTTGTCTGATTTTCTAGGGGTGGATGACGACTTATGGGGCGGGTTATGGAGCTACGAATAATGACAATAATGGTATATATTTGTTGTGTTAACGTTAATCTATGGAGATATGTAATATGAAGATGAACAAAGCTAGAGGTCAACAAACTGTATTAGTTATTTTCTTGTTAATATATATATGTCTGTACAACTATATATAGGATTCGTAGTTGAAGTATAACTTGCGATGTGTGCATTGCATTATCTTAGTATATATAAAGAATGCATTCTTATTTGCTTGATTTATCTTTATTTTTCTTGTAGAAACTAGCAATCAGTATGTCAGGATTTTCTTGTCTCTGTGGCTGTATGAGCATGAAGTTTATTTATCGAGAGCGCAGTGGGTAGCTAATTAAAATAGGTGGTTAAAATTACAAACCATAATAGCATAGCTAGACTTGAATATTAATCATCAAATCAAAGTAAAGACTTATCCTTAAGACGATGAAGATAACATTTATCTACCAAGTGGTTTGGTTGGTATTTACAACGAGTTTAACGCTTCATTCTGACGATGATGAAGATTTTATTTTTCGAGAATGTCACGAGAATTAAAATGAAATGCGATTTGTATGTGCAACTAGAAGAGTTCTTTGAGCGTTTAAGCAGTTTCTGTTGGGACGAAGTGAAGTTCTATATCCTATCGAAAGCGTAAGTAATAGGAGAAAGAAAAACACAATTTCATGTTATCAATCAACGACATTAGTTTCTCCTTAAATTGTGAAAATTAAATAAATAAATTCGTAACTGTCTTCGCACCCGATAGATATCAGTGTAACTCCAAAAATAAAGCCTAATAAAGACAGCATGCCGATGAAATATTTCATGGGATTTCCCTATAAAACAAGATTGTTATTACAGAAATATATCAAAGCTCCACACATGCCATTAATCTCATAAACCAACATTCATTCATACGCCATAATGATATTACTGCATCAAAAAAGACGTTACATTTACAAAATACCCTTTGGATAATCACGAAAGCTTACCGAAAAAAAAAAGAACACACGCACACAATAAATCAAGAATACAAATGTGACCATGATGTGTGAAACCCACCATTTTATACCTCCTACTTCAACTTAATTCAAATTTATCTAATCATAGAAATCCATTTAAAACCAATCTTCGTTCACACACACAAAAGGTATCCATCTTTTTATTTAAATCAACACGATCTCCTGGGATTACTATAAGCCCTTTCCATCCTTTCTTTTCTCCCCCTATCATATCATCAAATTATTAAGTGAAAATTTTCTTTTTTACGTAGAAAATCAAGAAAAAATGAAGAAACCGTTCGCCGCAATCGTTATTCTACTCCGAGCTTTGACGGTATTCGCAAATTCGGCCAATAATAAATATGCACCGGCGTTGTACGTTTTCGGCGACTCGATATTCGACAGCGGTAATAACAACCTATTGCCGACCTTAGCGAGGGCCGACTTCACTCCTTACGGCGTAGATTTCCTCGGCGGGCCCACAGGGAGGTTCACCAACGGAAAAACCGTCCCAGATTTCATAGGTATGTAGTTATCGTGTTAAGATTTTAATTTTATGACCACCTTAATATTTGTTTATCTTCTAGTGATCTGTATATATTTATATGCACACACAGCTGAGTTTCTTGGATTGCCATATGCACCTCCATACTTGATGAGTAGATTTCTTGAACCTAAGGAGACGACGGGCGTCAATTTTGCCTCGGGATCTTGCGGGATTCTTGCAGAGACTGGAAGCTATCTGGTATCTGTCATAATTGAATAAACATTTTATCCAAAAGCTTAAGCTTTTCGTATGGAATGCTTCATTTTTTAAATTTATAATATTATATTTCCAACAAGTATCTCCCGTCTAGGCTGATTTTTTAATATCTAGTATACATGTTTAGTCCGATTCTTTATTTTTTCAGCCTTACACGTGTAATTTGTTTTCTCTTAAAATGGGTGTGGGCATAAGGATTCTTTCGTATCGAAGGCGAGTCTCAGAGTTCTGATATCAAGTTGAATGACCACTTCGCACAAAAATATTAAACTTAAAAGGAGTTTCACATTTTTTTATATAAATTTCACATGTCATATATCTCTATCAGTTTTCTTTCGTTTTCTCCCCTTACTTCTTGCGTGATGATCATCTTGTTCGTTCATGCATGCAATTTGTCCCACTCAGGGGAAGTGCCTGAGTTTGGCCGAGCAGGTCGATTTCTTCGAGCAAATGGTGCGGGAAGAACTACCTAAACACTACAGAAAACCTGACGAGCTTTCCGATTACCTCGAAAAGGAACTGTACAACACAAGCCGACGCTACAGTCCCGAGTCTTTCGCCAGGCTCCTCAACGACAACCTTTCCACACAACTTCAGGTACTAAAAAGCAAGCTTAGTTATTTTTTTAGCCCTACATGTACATACTGCGGGTTGTGGCATTACAAGGATACCTGAACTAGGGAGTGACGATTTTAATACAATAAGCTTCAAATGCAATAAATTAAGAACAACAAGTTTTAAAATTAGCAATCAGAGAACAGTTGATGCCAGGATATTGTAACTTACCGTCCTCAAATTACTTACATTATAAAACCCACTGTCATTAAATTGCAACACTGTAACTCAGACGTCCCTAAATCCATGCTTCCAAATATACACGAATAAAAAAAATCCTAAAAAGTAATAAACAGGATATTATAGCATATACAAATATAATTGAGACCTAAGTGTTTTTGGATTTACAGTAGAAACTCTATAAATTAATACAGTTGGGGCCGGCCAAATTTATTAATTAAAAGAGTTATTAATTAATCGATAAGTTAATAATTATTAATTTATCGATAAATTAATAAAATATTAATTTATAGTGTATATTACCTTTCAAACTCCACAAACATCAAATAAACTTCAATCTCCTATGTTCTCAATGAACGTCAAATTAATGATCAAACCTTCAATCTCCCAGATCTACATAATCCGCATGGTGTTAATGTACATTTAAGTAATATTAATAAATATATCTTCTATATAATACACTATGAAAAAAGACCCACAAACAACTCGTACATGGCATCTCATCTTCAAAGTGTGAAAAAAAACAACAATGACCGACGACAATGTTTTTACATATGAAATTATTAATTTGTAATTTATACGGGACCTATAGAAATTATCAAATGTCTATTATCTTATAATTTTAGAGAATTATTAATTTAGTACGTTATCCCCGAGTCGGGGCCGGACGAAAATATTATATTAAAGAGTTTATTAAATTATCGAGTATTAATTTATAGAGTTTCTACTGTACTTGCAATGCAGAGATTGTACTACTTGGGTGCAAGAAAAGTGATCATGTTTGAAATAGGGCCGATCGGGTGCATACCATCCATCACAAGACGTTTCAAGCACGACGGACAGTGCGCCGAGGACATAAACGCGCTGGCGGTGACTTTCAACGACGAGCTAGCCTTAACGCTCAACAACCTAACAAATTCGCTCGAAGGCTCAAACTTCATCCTCGGCCACGCTCATTGGCTCGGCTACGACGCGGTTGTCCACCCATCGAATTACGGTAAAAACAAAAATCGATTCATTCGGTGTTAGAAATGATGAGTCCTTCCTTAAACCAATTGGTGATAAGAGGAGAAAACCTCATATATACTCAGGGAGTTGAAGGGCTTGAATTATCCGATATGGGACAATGCCCAACTAGAAATCTCAACATTCGAAAAAAAAAAGAACGCCTGGACTTCGATTGATTATTACCGTTTTCTTTTTCGTTTATTTGAGGTTTGAGTGATTCGACTAATCCGTGCTGTGTGGCGTGGTTCAACGGTACGTCGGCTTGCATTCCCGAGCTTTGGGCGCTGACCTGTCCCGAGCCGAACAAGCACTATTTCTTCGACGGCTATCATCTTACGGAAGCTGTGTATGGCGTAATTGCGAAGCGCTGTTTCAGCGACTCTTCGGTGTGTGTTCCTAAGAACATCAGCGATCTGCTAATGGCGCCATGAGAACTCTACTTTTGTTACAGAGGTTGTAAGAATTTTATGCAGACTTTGGTTGTTTTAATTCAATAAACATAACCGTTGGGAACCATAATGCACAGCAAATATATTACACCAAATCATCATACATAGTTATTGCAGTAGCAGCACTGCTTATACAGCAAACAATGGGGGCATGAGCAAGAGGGAAGTGATTACAATCTCAGACACTCAACATAAAAATTGAGTAGAGAGTTTGGAAAGAGACGTAAATATAGTGAGACAGACGCATATCAAGTGAATCAAATCACTCTTTTGAAAATTTTCAGATAAAATAATAAAAAATCGAGCAGATTTCGTCGGCCCGACGATCATCATCATTCCCGTCGAGAAGGGCCGTTCTTGAACAAAGCATACGCATCGCTGTATATAGCGATCACGTTAGAGAAGACGGCCAAAGCGACCATGAATATCGCCAAGAACCTGTCCCCTTTCGTCGCTATTCCATACCGATCCCTACTCGAGCCAACCCGGAAAAAAGAATAAAAAAATAAAAAATTCAGCGACATTCAGACAGCGTTTGGTACTCGGGATTTCGGATAGGAAAAGAAAAGAAAAGGCGCGAAAGTACAACGGTCGAAGCGCAAAGTATCATTGTTCGATGCGCCGGCTTAGTTCCCCCTCGCGCTTTCAGCACACAAATTCCCCATACCAAACGCAGCCTCTTACTGTGCGCGTGCAGTTGGTATGCAGAATTCGAAGCGGAAAAGAAAAGGAAAAGCGCAATACGTTACGCTTCGTGCGTCGTACCAATACACTTTTCCTTTTCTTTTCTGCATACCAAACGCACTCTTAGGGCAATAAAATCGACGGAGAAGAGAGCAAAATCAAACAACGCACCTGAGAGTCACAGCAGCAGGCAAGATGAACCCTATGAGAACCGCCGCGGTGGCGCCTGTGAACTGAAACGCGTCCCAAATGCTCGGTATGAAATTCGCGCCCAGAAACACGACGGAGATGAGCCCCGCGCTCAAAGACCCGAACCTCAATCCGTCGAGGGCCAACGGGCCCGAAGAAGGGAACAAAAGCCCGTCCAAGTTGAGCCTCAGTGGGAAGAAAACGACGGGAAAGACGAGCATCAAGTGGGCCGCGTAGCTTATCCTAACCGCATCGTTGAGGAACGAACCGAATGGTATTCCGAGGTCCGAAGAGAAGTTTGCCAGCACGTCGTCGTTCGTCGCGTCTCCAAACAAAAGATAGCCGAAGACGCTCGTCATTACGTACACGGTCGAGCACAGTGCGAGGGACGTTCTTACCACGGGCCTTATCTGGGCCCCGTCCTCGAGCTCGTTGTCTATCGAGTGCACTGTAATAAAATCGACAAAATTTAGGGAGGTTATATTATAGGGACAACGAATTTAGGAGGTGGCCTTATACGTGCAGTAACTTTCAAATTTAAGCAGCTTAGGGACATCATACGACGGAACAGCAGATTTTTTTCCTAATTTCTTAATTACGAAAGTTATTGTTAGTATAATGTCACCCCCTGAATTACATGACTGAAAAAAATAATTATTACCGTTGTAGTGGCAGATGTATGCGGTCACAAGGACGGGAACGACAGTGAATAGATTTAGGAAAGAAGTGAGGCCGTCGACGTTTGGGAGCAACCTCGGCATGAGAACGGTCCCGTCGAATATCTTAAAGAGTGTTATCCCGACTGTAATGACGAGGAAGACGACTGCCAACCCAACTGATAAAGCAGATGTGTACCTCAAAGAATCTGCAAGAAACAATGGCCAACAATTTAAAACTTTAAAAAGTTCACAATCTCATCAACTGAAACGAGAGATTCATCAATTAGGCTGTGTTTGGATCAAATAATGTGGTAGAAGAAAAGAAAACTATAAAGATAAGACTATTCTCACTAGCTTCTCTTTCCTTGTTCCTCACCCCTTGGTGACGAAATTGATCTTCCATAGCTTAGGTTTAAAACTTCGTTTACATCATCTTTTTTTCCTCATCTATTTCTCTAATAAGCCAAACGTAAAAATCAGTCTTCGTTTTCTATTTGTCTTTCGTTTCCCACGCTAAATTCCTTCTAACACACCCCTACAGTCGACACTGAATGCCAATCGAATCAAATAAAAAAGGGACACATACAAAAAATAAGGCTCACCGATTCGCTTCAAGCTAGCCAGCGGGGCGAAGATCAAAAGGGTGGTCAATAGCAAGACAAAGAATCGCCCGTTCCACCATTGTTGTCCGAACCAACCTTCAAGAACGCCGGAGTGATGAATTCCTTCGGAAGTAGTCCCAGAAAGCACATCGCCTGAGACAACCAATTGAACAACGTGAGACGATTAACTTGATTATTGCAAGAACTAACAATGGAAGATTTTTCGTTCGGTGTAATACAACAAATTCGAAGGTACCTATGATGATCATGTACACGACGAGCACGCCGACGTTGTTGACCAAAACGCAGAGCTGAATGAGCATCCTTCCGTACTTACCGAAAGCATCTTCCATGAGCCCAGCGTACGAAACAGACTTTGAAGTTCTGCTGAACCTCAGCAAGAATTCGATGGAAGCTTCGGTTAGGAAGGCCATTAGGATTATTATGGCGATCCCTAGGAAGAGTCCCAAGGCCTTCATAGTCGCCGGAAGGGCCATGATTCCGGCGCCGACGATGGTGGTGGAGAGGTTGAACACGGCGCCGCTGAAGGAAGCTCCGTCGAACTCGTCGACGGTGGTGGCGGATTCTTCTCCTCCGCCGTGCTTCTTGGAGGCGGTGGTGGGCAGTAGTGGGGTTTTGTCGTCGATGGCTGGCTTTTCTTGGGTCTTCTTTGACTTTCGTTCTTTCGTGGGCTTGGTGGTGCTCGAAGTAGTAGTCATTCTCGGCGGAGGTTTTCGGGTTTCCTTTGCCGGCGGCGGCGATTGAGAATCTGCAGAGATGTGTGAATGTTTTCAGACAAGCAATCGATTTTTGATACAAGCACGTGCAACTTTCAGAAGGAAGGAAGAAATCTCCAAATAAATTGAATCTTGGGAATGAATGGGGAAAACAGCTGACGTACCCTTAAAGAAGCACGAATCGAACACTTAATTCGAAAAAAAACCCCTAATCAAACGAAAACAAGAAAAAGGTGGGCCTTTTCTGATTTATTGTTTAAGGCAGGCAAGCAAGCTGGGAAAATGGGACTTTCTAAAGATGAAGATGGACGACTTTATAGATGGAAAGTAAACAAAAGGAGATTCTTCACGCAACGTTTTACATTAATATGAATAAGATAACGACGATTACAATGACTACAGCCCAGGAAGGACGCTGGCATTAATAAAAATCAAACCTTTGATTATTGCTCGAAGCTATTAGCTAACGCAGCTCCGAGCTGTTAAAGAAACAGTTTATTCAATTCAATTCAATTCAATTCAATTCAAGTTGCCTCTTTTAATTGATTATTAATTCATTTGTGAACGAATTGCTATTGCGACCGTGGATTGACGACCACATGTGTCGTTCTCATTGGACATTTTTCCCCCTTACAAGTTGTTCATTTTGATTGTATTTTTATTTTATCAGCATAATATTATTCATCAGAATCAACATTTAGGAAGAAAAAGAAACAAACAAGCATGCAAAATAATCAATAAATCTACATCGAAGGAAAGTCACATGTGAAGTTTCTCCCACGTCCCACCATATAACCTTACCCCTAAAGACAAAGGCACCCATCCCTTTCTATCTCAACTTTGACATGAGTTTATATGCTTTTTCCAAACACGGTTAATCTTCAACGATAAATATGTGAAATTTCAATTATTTAGAATTGACCTTTCACTAGTCAATTAAAATCTCAATGCCACAACAGAAGAGGCGTGTGAAGGACATGACACGAGTTGGGCAAAATATATACTCCGATTGAAAATAAGTAATTTAAATGAGATGCTTTCCCACCAAGCTAACATCCGACTAGAAAACAGAATGTGGGCCTCCTTAAAATGCAATATTTAATCACCCAAGTAAATTCATAAGATAAGCTTTTTAAATAAAATAATGCAAATTTAATCAAAATTTAATAAAATGAGGTTATCTCGTCAGAAATTAATAAAATAGGACAAAACGCGACCATTACATGCGACGTCGCGGCTAATTAGCCGCGACGATGACGTGGCACCACTATGGAGGGCGGTTTTTATTTCTTGTATATGCGTCGCCCCCATTAGGGGCAACGATCACTTTTTTTTTTTAATTTATTTTATATTTATTATTTATAAAATCAACAAAATCATTAAGTCATCGTTATTTCATCTGAATGACGTAATAAAAATCAATAAATGTATCTAATTTATTGTTTGTTTCGCGACGATTAAAATGATATGCATATCTTATATTTTTCGATAATCAAAAATATTTTTTTGTATTTCGATAAATTAAAAATAATTATTTTGTGCTTGAAAAGCAGAAAAACGGAGATGGTGGAAAAAGCTATCATGAAAAAGCACCGGCGTCAAGTATTGTTTAGTGGAATCATAACTGCAAGAGGTCAATATTTTTTATGTTAACAAAGTATTTTTTGATTTATCTTCATAAAGTATTTTTTATTTTATCAAAATAAAAAAAAATATTTTTGATTATCGAAAAATATAAGATATGCATATCATTTTAATCATCGCGAAACAAACAATCAGTTAGATGCATTGATTTTTATTATGTAAATCAGATGAAATAACGATGATTTTATGATTTGATGAATTTTATAAATATAAATATAAAATAAATTAAAAAAAAAAAGAGTACAACGTTTAAAAACATGCAAGTCGCATATTATTTTACACTATACTTGTGGAGCTCGTCCTGACACGTGTAATAAAAACAATATCGAGGAAAGTCATTAATGCCCCGTTTGGATTCCAGGTTTCGATTTGAAATCGGGATTTGACCAAAATCTACCGTTTGGCAATCGAGTGGATTTGGATTTCGATTTCGGTCAAATTCGATGTCAAATCGAAATGCTTATTATTTGTCTGATTTGAAATTCCATGTCAAATGGTCCGTTTTCGAAATCCGAAGTTGAGTCGGCAATGAGTTTTTCGCAAATAATAATAATAAATAATAGCAATAAATAATAATAATAATAATAATAATAATAGCAATAAATAATAATAATAATAATAATGGTGATGGGTAAATGATGAGTCGAGCTGACTCGTGAGCTCGATGAACCGGCGCGAGCTCGTTACGGGCTAGCGATTGAGCCGGCTAGCTCGAGCTCACTCGTAGGTGCTCGAAAGCTCGCAAGCCGTCCTACGAGTTTGTTTTTATTTAATTTTTGTACTTTTTTATCTTTTAACAAAAAGCTAGAAGTCGAGTTCGACGAGCTATTCGAGCGCTTGAGGTCGAACTTCATTTTGAAATCCGAATTTCGAAATCCTAACGTTTGCCAAACAATGGATTTGGATTTGAAATTAAGATTTTGAAATTCGTGATTTCAAATCACGCGATTTCGTTCGAATACGATCCAAATGCAACCTAAGCTCGTTCTAATCCCGAATCATTCACCATTTGGTTCCTAAAGTTAATAAAAAATGGATAAATCTTACAATCAAAGTAATGCAAAGAATTCGCTTGGAGCTTTCACCGTAATTTCAACGAATTGGAGTCTCAACTTCACCAACAACTCAACGAAAAAAAGTGCCACAGAACAAAGTTGCAACAGAGCCTTTATCCAAAAATTGTTCAACAAGATAGCTATTTTTCCATATATCAAAGGTAGAAAAGAAAAGCATTCGATATAGTAACCGAAATTATTACTTAGATCTTACTAATTACACTCACTACATTGCAATGCTTCCACCATCAGACATCAGAGATGCAGCAGCAGCAGAAGCTGTGGGAACAACCCCAGTCGATACACCAGGTTTTGAAAGATGTAGCAACCTGAAAATATACGAAATAAAAATCCAATCAATTCAATAAGTTCATCATTATATCATTACACTTTCAAGAATTACTGCGTTGACTTGAGCATACTCACGGAGCCAGGTATTCGCATAAAGATGAAACTGCCGCGACAACTTCAGGGTAATTCTCCGACGATGCCATGGCAGAGACTTCGACGAGCTGTAGGCCAGGCGTTAGAGGCACGGCGTCGTCTGTTGCGTGAAGCTTAGGCATTTTGTTGACCGAAGACACAGTCATCGTTATGTGGGCCCCTCTGTAGAAACGGAATGAGCTGCCCACTCTAAGCAGCTCGTGATCTAATTTGTAGCTGAGGGCATAGAGGAAACGGAGGATTTTCTTGCTAACTTTGCCCTCATCCATGGGCCTCACGAGAACAGAGAGCTGCTCAGCACCAGCGCCGCGCATCGCTCCACCGATGTGTCGCATCGTCCTGATATTAGAGAAGTGTTCTTGTTTGTTATGCTACATTCCAACGTGAGATCGATCGAAAGGTGAAAGAAAGAACGAAGATGAATCAGTGGGACTAAAGTCTAACCATGTGGGTTCGGCCTGCTCAAGATCACAGAGAAGTCTGACTTCTGATGTTACCAACCCTAAATTCAAAGTAAACTCATGTAAAATAGGCCAATTTTTCACGACAATGGTTCATATCAAGTTGTAAGTCACACTAATCTACTTAATTAGAATCAACTGAATGTTAAATATCGATACCAAGGTTCGGGCTATTTTTGAGACAGAGCTCATGAACCCTCAAACTCTCACGATGAGCGCCAGTAAGTCCTTGTACGAGAATCTCCAGTGCCTCAACATGCTTTATCACACGGAATCATACAAACAAGGTTACTAATGTAATCGAAGAAACAGCTGCAGAAGATTCTCTAGGGTACGATGAAGCAGAAATGACGGAAAACTACAATACGAAATCTACAAATCATTCCGAGCAAAATTATAACAAGCGACGATCATGCAGGAGTCCGAAAATGAACCATACTTTTCAGCTGAAAATTAACTATAACATTTCGGTGATCATCGCGAAGAACTTCGCTAACTCACCGAAGTCTCTATGATGCCCTGAACCACGCACTCCATCAAATTCGTCAGGTTTTGCAAGTGCTGAATTGGGATTTTAGTATTTGAAGTAACTCGTCATTGAAATGGGCTTTTAACGGGCTATAAAGTTATTGGGCTTGGACTACATTTAGCCCATCTAACCATGCGATATTTTAGTTTTTTCTATTTGACTTAATTTATTGCATACTGAATTTCCAATAATTATAATATTTAGGCTATTATAATGTTTTTATTTATACAACAATTATAAGAATAAAATTCAAGTAGACAAGTTTACACTTAAGTACCTAAAACTATAAAAATATCAAGTCCCTTGTCAGAATTTTTTTGTATAGGTATTTAGTAAACTAGGTTTAGACCCGTGCGATGCACGGGGTTTCTTTTCATCCCAAGTATATACACGTCATGCATATGTAGAAAAGATCCAATCGTTTATGAAGATAGATAGCATGATCGATGAAATACTTTTGATGAAACCATAAATGACATGTATGACCGTGTTACTTGTATTGATTTGGCCCATACAATAAAATGAACTAAGATGGTCTATATTTTAAATTATGTATGAAATTCTTCATTATGTTTTTATTTGATTGATGAGGACACCATAAAATAAATCGCACGATTGATGAATGTTTATAATACCATTTCACTTTACTTTGCATGCACGACTGTTTATTCTACATTGATTCTTCATTGTGTGGTTGATTAATATATGTTCATGGTATCCAGATAGTTTGTGGGTCATTGTCTATATTTGATGTATGAGACTAAGAAATATACTGCGTATATTTTTTCCAAATAATGCACGGCTTATTTTTTGTCAAATATAAATATAATTTTCAGATTGATATTTTATAGCCAGTTTTTGTCACACACATCGATATTTTATTGTGTAATATAAAATTATCGCATGATTATGCTTAGCTTTTTCATGATTCTGCAGTCTCATAGTCGTGCAGCTTACAGTCGTTCAATGTCTAAATAGTACAGGCTGATAGTTGTCATCATACAGTCTTACAATATTTTAGTAGTTGTATAGTTTTACAGTCTTACAATGTTTAAGTAGTGCAGCCTCATAGCCGAGTGCGGTCTCATATCGTGCATCGTACAGTCTTACAATGTTTAAGTAATGGAGTCTCACAGTCTTACAATCATACAAACTTATTCTTTCGGTCGCACAGACGTGACACAGTCTTAAACGCACTATATATACTGAGATATTTTGTAATGTAATACATTACGATTGTTAGCCTATAAATGATTAATTATGTTGCATTTTTTAAGTGGGCACACTACGCAATATGCAAAGAAACTTTTTAAATCTTCCATAAAATAATAAATTATCTAGACATGCTATGACATATTTATATGGTTCGAAGAAGTAAGACCAGTTGCTGACGAATATTGATACGGTGGAATTTCCAGAACTCCTAAATCTTCTCGGGCGAAACATCGTGCACATCGTCGTCTGCATACGTCAATGAAAGAGCCGCATGTATACACCACATTCGCCGCTGATTTGTACAGAAAAAATAATAGAAAAATATTAAGTGTAAAAAATAAATACATTAAGAATTTTGTAATAACTTCGCGCCTGATGGGGGAACTCATGGTCTCTACTAATAGTGATGTTAATTATCGAGTCTGTCACTCATGCCCAAATCTCGAAGAATATATGGTATCGTAAGCCGTGTTTTTTGAAACGCCTTTTCAAATAATCTCACCCCGATCAACTGAAGGTTCACCACGAACGTCAAACAATACGTTAAAGATGTTTATATAACTGTTTAAAAAATGAACACAAATAATATGGAGACATATATATATATATTATATATATATATAAGACATAATTACATATATATATATACACACACACACACATTGTTTGAGGAAGTCATATATATATATATATATATATATCCACAATTTTTTTACGGTAGGCAAAAGCCCGCATAGGCGCCAAGTGGCTCCAGCACTGACCGCAAGACTGGGAACTTGCATGACTGCTAATTTGCAATTCTATTTGCAAATGTGCAACTACAACTTTGTAAGACTAACGCGTATGACTGCTTGACTTAAGGACTGCATGATTGTTGAGGTTGAACAATTGCAATATTGCCATACTACACAGTTGAACGACTGTAGGAACATCTCGTAAGACTGCATGACTGCAGTATCGCACGACAAAGAACCTGAAGATATGTAAAAACGTTAGAAAGTCTACAGCAATTTCAGAAACGTAAGACTGCACTACAGTTATTTGCATGACTGCAAGTCTGAAGGAACGTATAAGAAATTTTCCAATTTTAGCGGGGAGAAGTACAATCATAGGTAAGAATATTATTAATTTAATTAATATATCAACACACTTCCAAAAGATAAATGTCAAAACCAACTCGAACAACAAAAAGACAACCATCATCTCATCCTCCCTCGTCAACCTCAAATGAAAAGAAAAATTTTAAAAGAAAATAAAGACTGCTAATGTTTTCTTAAAATTACGTAAGTGTACACGGAATTAGACGACCATTAAAGCTAATATATATTCTTCACAGATGCATATGAAGGTTCTGTTGCGTACTTAAGCGACGGAGATTGAATGTCACTCGACCCCCTCTTACTTGGTTGATAAATTGAACTCCTAAAAACAAACATTGTATATGAGTATCTACTTGCGAAGATTCTTGTAAATATATAAACTCAGAGCTACTCACCTTTTATATGGGCTCTTCATTGTATTCTTCCGCTTGCCTCTTCGATATTTCTCACTTGTCGGATGATTTTTCCGCTGCCATTGATAGTCGTCGATGAGTCACTTGGTCAAAAAATCGAGCTCGTGAGACTCGATGTTCGCTGCAGATAAGCCATTGTCTAAGCCACGGCTCTCCTTTGAGGCTTTGTCCAGGGATTGATCGAGATAAAGCTTGGACTTGCTTGAAACAAACCCCCCATTGTTGATATGATAATCTTCTATCTGAGGCCAAGACGGAGAGAGATTATTGATGAAAACGAAAACCGGTACATGTAAAATTAAAATAAATGAAACCAAACGAAATCAAACGTTTCAAGAACGAACAAAATAGTATCAATCACAATCCATTCACCAAGGACATTATAAAGAAAAAATAAATTGATTAAGTAAACAACAAAGTTGAAAATTCTACACAACAATGAACAAACCCGTTGGCAAAGCTCGAAAAAAGAAGTAAACCCATCATTTTTAGCTAAACTAAAATAATCATAATAATACCTAAACCCTTTCAAGAGGCGCGAAGTGAATGACCTTGTTTTTCTATGGTGTTTTCGTTAAGGCAGGCGCGCGCACAACTGTTCTACACAAAACACTCGAAATGTTAGGAAAAATCTTAATATTATTTGCTGCCAAAGTCACATATAACACGTGTGCAAGTAAAAGCTAAATGAAACGTAATTTACCTCTCGAAGCTCTTGCAAAAATGAATTGAAATCGGCGTTGTTCAGATTCTGAAGCATGAATCGGATTATAGACAAACTAATATTAAATAAGATTAGGTTTGGTAAGATAATTAACATAAAGATTCTCATCGAGAGATTAGCGAAGCTGATCTGATTAATACTTGGAGCGCTGTGAATTGCTGAACCACATATTCCTATCAATAGTAGAAAAAGAGTCGCTCTAATTAAGCAAGACAACATATTCCGTGTAAAGTCTAGTTCGATCCATGTAACCACTCTAATCAAGTTCGATCCAGGGGAAAAAAGCTAAATTAGAATTAAAAACAGAAGCTCGAAACATAAAACTAAGAATGACTCTTAAGCGATACAACAGACTAGAGCTGAAAGTTTGGGCCGCGGCCCATGGGCTAGCCCGGCCCGACCCGATAAATATCGGGTTTGGGCCTAAATTTCATCAGCCCGATAAATAATCGGGCCCATTGGCCCGGCCCATTAGGCCCGGCGGGCTAACGGGCCACGGGCCAAAAAACCCGACGGGCTGCGGGCCAAACCCGGCCCGTTTGTTGTATGTGTTTTTTAAAAAATTTCTATATATAATGTTTATAAAATTCAATTATAATATTTATATAATTCAATTTGATATGTAAAAATAATATTTTTGATAAATTTATGGGATATAAAATTTTTGTAACTATATATTTGCAATATTGGGTGTAATAATAGTATAAAATATAAGTATTTTTGAAAAAAAATAAAAGATTTTGAAATAAAAAATTTAAAAAAAAAACTAAAAAATTAGGCCCGTTAGCCCAACGGGCTGGCCCGGCCCATGACATAATGGGTTTGGGCCGAAGAATATTAGGCCCATTAAATTTCGGGCCAGCCCGACCCGACCCGATAAAAATCGGGCAGCCCGCTATATTCGGGCCGGGCGGGCCGGCCCGCCCAATATTTCAGCCCTACAACAGACGGCAAGCGGCTAAATCGACGGAAGGTATAATAGGGCCCGATGGGCCGAGGACGAGAAAAGGAGATGAGCAGTACAACGATGGGCCAGTCGAGAAGATATTTGGGCTGCGAAGCAGGGCTGAAGAAGAGCCCGACTAGGGGTTGAATAGTCCAAAGATATGCTGTTATTATTTTCCACTATTTTAGCATTATGAGATATATTAGGATTACTTATCTATTATATATATAGTATCGATGGGTAACTATTAGGATAGGTAGAGGGTTATGAAAGGTGGACAGGGAGCCGTCTTGGTGCTCTTCTGGTTTTTCAAGCTTCTCTTATTATAATATCAGTTAATTTAGTATCTCCTCGCTCCGATTCCCGTTACAAAACTCATCTATATCTCTCGTCTCGACAAATTACCCGTCTTAACTCTAACAAATTGGTCCGACCTGCCGCTCTTCCAATTCCTATATGACTGTTACCCGCTCCAGTATGGAAAACCGACTCGAGGGGTTAGAGAAGACGATTGACAAGCTCACCGGGTTGGAGGCCACCGTGCTCACGCTGAATACCAACTACGACAACTTGTCAAATCGCATGAATACCAACTATGAAAACTTGTCCAATCGCATGAACGAAGTTTTCGAGTTATTAACATCAAAACACCGAGCGCCTCGAGTGGAGACTGTCCCGCACACGCAGATCCCACATATGTCGATCAATACATCTGCCATCGGCGACACACTTCCAACAATGATGCAACGACGAGTGGAACTTCCAACGTTTGATGGTACAGATCCCCTCGGCTGGTTATCTCAAGCAGATCAGTATTTCAAACTCAACCAAACGCCGGCGTCTCAATGGGTTTCATGTGCAATGATTTGTATGACTGATATGGCTCGACCATGGATCCGATGGGTCCTAAATTGTCACCCGACCATCACATGGGAGACATTATCCGAAAAGTTAATCGCCACTTTCGATAATAAGCAACAGGGACGCCCAGTACAGCGTCTCACCAGCGTACGACAAACCGGCCCCATTCAGGAGTATTTTCATCAGTTCATACGTACGGTCGTAAATCTACCCGACATTCCCGTCCATCAACACCTCGATTTTTTTCTAATGGGCATGCATCCAGAACTTCATGACGAAATTTCGGGTTTGTACCCTTCTTCGATCGAGACTGCATTTGACCTTGCTTGTGGTGTAGAACGCAAACTCTTGCGACGGCAGGACAGCGAGTACGCTAGGATGCTGTCAACTTCTACTGGGCCGTCTGGGCTGGCAAGACCGACGCCCGCAGCACACGTTACTCGGCAAGTGCCTCCGTACTCACTATCTACGTCGGCTGCCCGAGAAGCACGCGGAACAGATCGTTATATCCCACCTCAGGCTAGGGGTAATACGGCTCGTGCGAGACCGTTTCAGCGTCTATCCGACCGGGAGTTTCAAGACTTGCGTGAGAAAGGCCTGTGCTTCCGTTGCCGTCAACCGTTCGGGAAGGGACACGTATGCCCCAAGAAAGAATTCCGTATGATTATCGCTAGTGAGGAAGAACAAACGGGCGACGAGGCATCCGCCGAGTTTGAAGAATACGAGGCCGACGAGCCCTCTACCAGACATGAGTGGGCGCCAAACGACGGTCACCTGACTATGCTGAAATTACCCTTAAATGCACTCGGCGGCATCTCCGGACCACGCACGTTGAAATTACGAGGTGTCATTGGGGAGGTGGGTGTCATCGTCATGATTGATAGCGGCGCAAGCCATAATTTCATCTCGGCTACGACCGCGGAACGACTCGGTCTTCGTCGCGCATCAGACAACCACTTTCAAGTACGGTTAGGTAACGGTAAATCGGAACACACCTTGGGAGTCTGCCGTGATTTATCTATTCAACTTGGCACATGCGGCATCACATCCGACTTTTATGTTTTCGAGTTGGGTACTGTGGATGTAATTTTGGGCGTCGACTGGCTTCGAACGTTGGGTGATATTAATCTGAATCTTGCAACGTCCACAATGAAATTTGTGTTGCACGGAGAGCCCCATTGCCTTGCTAGCGAACCGGACCTCACATGCGCACCTATTACGTTTCGCTCTCTTTGCAAACTTACTGAGAAAAATTGCGACTCTATGTTATGGCTTGCGGCATCGAACACCTCCGCATTAGGGACTGCGACGACACTCACGGCTCAACAGCGCACAGACCTCGCGGCAGTGACTGATATGTTTCCGACTGTTTTCAATCCATCAGACACTCTACCACCTAACCGTTCAAATGATCACCGCATTGACCTATTGCCGGGAACTTCAGCAATATCAGTACGACCTTATCGTTATGGGCATGCTCAGAAAAATGAGATCGAACGACTCGTCGCAGAAATGCTGGCAGCAGGAGTAATTCGCCCAAGTGCTAGCCCATTCTCTAGCCCGGTCCTATTGGTACGCAAAAAAGATGGTAGCTGGCGTTTTTGTGTTGACTATCGTGAACTCAATCGAGTGACAATCCCAGACAAGTTCCCTATTCCAGTCATTCAAGAATTGCTCGACGAATTATGGGGCGCCACCTTCACAAAACTTGACCTTCGCTCAGGGTACCACCAGATTCGGGTACGGGCAACCGACATCCCCAAAACAGCGTTTCGAACCCACGATGGTCACTACGACTTTTTAGTCATGCCATTTGGGTTGACTAATGCGCCGGCGACGTTTCAAGCCACGATGAATGACTTATTTCGACCTCTCCTTCGGAAATACGTATTGGTCTTCTTCGATGACATCTTAATTTACAGTTCCTCATGGTCTGCCCATCTTGATCATATATCATCCGTCCTAGAGATTTTATCATCTAATCATTTCCATGTGAATCTCAAGAAATGTCAGTTTGGGTGTCGGACAATCGAGTATTTGGGACATATCATCTCGGCAGGGACAGTGGCCATGGACCCCCAAAAGGTCGCTGCCGTTACACGTTGGCCGGTCCCCAAGACATTGAAAAGTATTCGCGGATTTCTAGGTTTAACGGGCTATTATCGTCGATTCATTCGCAATTACGGAAGTATCGCACGACCACTTACAGAGCTACTTAAGAAATCGGAAACTAGTTATTTTCGTTGGACTGAGGCGGCAAATGGAGCATTTCATCAACTAAAAGACGCGTTAGTGACCGCACCCGTGCTCGCGATGCCAGATTTCTCCAAGCCGTTTGTTATCGAGTGCGATGCTTCGGCTTCCGGACTAGGAGCAATTTTGATGCAAGACAAACACCCAATCGCATATTTCAGCAAGGGTTGGTCTGCTCGGACGGGATCAAAATCCACTTACGAACGGGAGCTCATGGCTCTTGTATTGTCCATTCAACATTGGCGGCCTTATCTCTTGGGGAGGAAATTCACGGTTCGTACAGACCATCGGAGCCTTCGAAGTCTGCTCTTTCAAAAAATAGCGACTCCGGCACAACAAGTTTGGGTCGCGAAACTGCTCGGTTACACCTTCGATGTCGAATACAAGCCCGGACGTGCAAACGGGGCGGCAGATGCACTGTCGCGAAACGAGTCAGGGGAGCTTAAGGCAATCAGCCTACCACAATGGATCGAGGGTGAGACTCTTCAAACCGCTGTCAAGAAAGATTCTACCCTCGGTCCAATCGTCGACGCCCTATCTCTCGATCCACTCGCACGTCCGCCATACCAGCTTATCGGAGGATGGCTGTACTATAAAGGCCGGATGGTGATTCCGGCAGACTCAGACTGGGTACCACGACTCCTTAAGGAGTTTCACTCGACACCAACGGGCGGTCATTCTGGGGCATTCCGCACGTACCGCCGCCTCGCATCCTCCCTCTATTGGCGAGGTATGATGAAGAGCGTGACAGACTTTGTCGCAAAGTGCATCACCTGTCAACGTTCAAAATACGAGGCCCTATTGCCCGCAGGCCTACTACAACCCCTGCTAATTCCCGGGCAAATGTGGGAGGACATTTGTGGCGACCCTCACTTTCTAATAAATATTTTGGCGGATTTCCGCAACGAAAGCCGCGGAAAGCCCATTTTACAAAAATAAATAGTTTTCAATACAAAAGTTAATACAAACGGGCCGCTGGCCCAAACCTAACACTAGTCCACAGGTCGTCATCCATGTACAGCCCCGCCCTCAAAAGTCTGTGGAGCACCGCCGTCAGCCCGCCTAGTCGCGACGCGCACCAGCGTCGGACTCAGTACCTACAACACGTAAACTGAGCTCCTTGCCCAGTAGGTGAAATAGTGCACATGCATGTGTGACTCACTCACGTTCACTCACCCCCAATTCTCACCAATGCAATGCCACTCACTATCACTCATCACAACCGGGATACACTCACCACCTCACAACGGGCCCCGAGCTTCATACTGTGCACCATCACGCGAAATCACTACCACGATCACGATCACGAACACAACCACAACACGATCACTACACTACGGCAGTGGCCTACACCGAGCAGCCTCCCTGAGCCGTATCAGGTCACACTCTCGGGTCGCCTCTTCTGCCAATGCGGTGCCCACGCTGGTAGCCTACACTAGGCCCCGTAAGGGTACCCAGGTCGCACCCTCCAGGTCGCCTCCTCCCGCATGCGACAGCGTGGCCTACACTAGCTAGTCTACTTGGGGATGTCCCAAGTCGTTCCTTTCTAGGTCGCCCGCAGTCTGCCGCATAATGTCAAACGGGCCAATGGCTCACCGTCACAGGCGCTGGCGCACAGCAGATGCCCACCCTCACGTGACTCCTCTACGGGTCGACAGCCAATATCGGCTACTCACTCACTAGGTACAATACAGTACCACCGTTCCACCACGGTACACTCCGTGAAATGACGTGTAATGCACATGCTATGCAGTGCAAATAACAGGCATGTAATATGCAAAAATATTTAATACATGTGAAGCACATAATTCACCCAATTCACATAATCACATAATAATTCACACAAAACGTTTACGTGTCGTAGGTGGATTTCACCTACCTGTCCTCCGATAATGTCAGTCAAAAAATTTGGTAAATTCCCTAACAGATCGAGCCTCTGGAAAATAAAATATTATCACGTGAGTATATTTGCTAAATTGTATAAGTTCCGAAATCCCCAAATCTAATTATTGAAAACCCCAGAAATCCCAAAAACCCTAAAATAATGAAAACCCTAATTAATACTGAAAACATTGTACATTTAGTTAATACGAAAAACCATGGGAATATTATGTAACACTGAAAACTTTGTAAACATAAATAAAGCCGAAAACTTCTTAACCTACATGCATCGCTTAGTATAAAAATAAGAACAAAATATTTAAATCCAAAGATCAAGGTTTTTACCACCCATATATATATGTATTAATCACAAAATATCACAAGAACTTACTCTAATCACTTATTGAAGTGAAGTAACGTAGGCCATTTAATACTACATAAATCACATAGATCATATGAATCATACCTATACTGAATAAAGTTCTAAACCCTAGTATACTGAAAGACTATTTTTGCCTAAATTTTCAGAAGTTAATCATATGCTTCATCCGAAGAGTACATTGAGATCATGGAATTCATTTAGAGATATCTCGAAAACTTCATATGGCCTAGCACTTTATCACGCAGATTAAAGGAAAACACTTAATCATATATATATATTTATGTATAAGAGAGTAACATAACTTGATTAGAATAACTATATCATATTTTAATATTATTACCCATGATCAACGACAATTCTAGAGCATAACTCCTATGATAAGAACGAAACACACATGTAGGAAAATCGTACGGCTCAAAGCATTAACTTTTCATGAACACTTCATACACGTTTACGTAAATCGGTAAAACCCCTATATCATCACACAATTCGCATGAGTACGAGCAGCTCCAGTTCTTAAGATTTTCTCAGCATATTACTTGCGAACAGCTCACATGATTATCACATAATCCCATAAAAGTACTTAGCTATCGAAAATATGATAAATACATTAAATATGAAAGATTACTCATATACCTCTGTTCGAACTTTCAGTCATTTAATTCACTATCCTTCCAAGCTTGAGTTCTTAATTTATCTTCAACACCCTTTGCTCGACATCTTCCGTTAGTATTGAGGGTTTTCTAAGTTGTAAATAATTGGTATTACACGTTTTACAAAGAGACGATAAGGTTCCAACGTAAGTTTCCCCATCCTTAAGTAAGTTCATGCTTATCATCTCATTTGGGCTTTAATTCATCTGGGCCTATGTTTAAATTTTAACCTTAGCCTTAATATATTTCATATTTGTTACCATTTAGGCCTTAGTAATTAATTTGGGCTCTATTGTTCTTTTGCCCCTTTTTAATTTATTTCTAACTCCTATTCACTCCTTAGGTTATCTAGTCTTCTCGGCCCATATTAGTTAGCTCCCGGGCCCAACTAATATTTTCTAGCTTAATTCTGAAAATTCTGTTTTGTCCGAAAATCAACTTCATTAATTTCGAACGTTACAAAAATAATCCCGTATTAATTTTACGGGTATTACATCCTCCCCCCCTTAAAAGAATTTCGTCCCCGAAATTCAGTGGTAGGGAATTCGCCGAAATTCAGCGGTAGGGAATTCGAGTTTAGTTCTATGACTAAACTCATTCAATCTAGTTTCTATGTTCTCTAGGCCTACTTATTTCTATTTCCACTATGCTTCCGCTGCGCACTCTTATTCGTATTGTCTAAGTCTACAGTTAGTCACATAAATAGGCACGTTATTACAATTACATAAATGAATCAAACATAAAACTTACACGCAAGGCTGATCCTCCACGCTTTTGAGCGGCCGTACATGGACTGTCTACAGAATCTATATCCTAAGCTCTGATACCACCTGTGGCGACCCTCACTTTCTAATAAATATTTTGCGGATTTCCGCAACGAAAGCCGCGGAAAGCCCATTTTACAAAAATAAATAGTTTTCAATACAAAAGTTAATACAAACGGGCCGCTGGCCCAAACCTAACACTAGTCCACAGGTCGTCATCCATGTACAGCCCCGCCCTCAAAAGTCTGTGGAGCACCGCCGTCAGCCCGCCTAGTCGCGACGCGCACCAGCGTCGGACTCAGTACCTACAACACGTAAACTGAGCTCCTTGCCCAGTAGGTGAAATAGTGCACATGCATGTGTGACTCACTCACGTTCACTCACCCCCAATTCTCACCAATGCAATGCCACTCACTATCACTCATCACAACCGGGATACACTCACCACCTCACAACGGGCCCCGAGCTTCATACTGTGCACCATCACGCGAAATCACTACCACGATCACGATCACGAACACAACCACAACACGATCACTACACTACGGCAGTGGCCTACACCGAGCAGCCTCCCTGAGCCGTATCAGGTCACACTCTCGGGTCGCCTCTTCTGCCAATGCGGTGCCCACGCTGGTAGCCTACACTAGGCCCCGTAAGGGTACCCAGGTCGCACCCTCCAGGTCGCCTCCTCCCGCATGCGACAGCGTGGCCTACACTAGCTAGTCTACTTGGGGATGTCCCAAGTTGTTCCTTTCTAGGTCGCCCGCAGTCTGCCGCATAATGTCAAACGGGCCAATGGCTCACCGTCACAGGCGCTGGCGCACAGCAGATGCCCACCCTCACGTGACTCCTCTACGGGTCGACAGCCAATATCGGCTACTCACTCACTAGGTACAATACAGTACCACCGTTCCACCACGGTACACTCCGTGAAATGACGTGTAATGCACATGCTATGCAGTGCAAATAACAGGCATGTAATATGCAAAAATATTTAATACATGTGAAGCACATAATTCACCCAATTCACATAATCACATAATAATTCACACAAAACGTTTACGTGTCGTAGGTGGATTTCACCTACCTGTCCTCCGATAATGTCAGTCAAAAAATTTGGTAAATTCCCTAACAGATCGAGCCTCTGGAAAATAAAATATTATCACGTGAGTATATTTGCTAAATTGTATAAGTTCCGAAATCCCCAAATCTAATTATTGAAAACCCCAGAAATCCCAAAAACCCTAAAATAATGAAAACCCTAATTAATACTGAAAACATTGTACATTTAGTTAATACGGAAAACCATGGGAATATTATGTAACACTGAAAACTTTGTAAACATAAATAAAGCCGAAAACTTCTTAACCTACATGCATCGCTTAGTATAAAAATAAGAACAAAATATTTAAATCCAAAGATCAAGGTTTTTACCACCCATATATATATGTATTAATCACAAAATATCACAAGAACTTACTCTAATCACTTATTGAAGTGAAGTCACGTAGGCCATTTAATACTACATAAATCACATAGATCATATGAATCATACCTATACTGAATAAAGTTCTAAACCCTAGTATACTGAAAGACTATTTTTGCCTAAATTTTCAGAAGTTAATCATATGCTTCATCCGAAGAGTACATTGAGATCATGGAATTCATTTAGAGATATCTCGAAAACTTCATATGGCCTAGCACTTTATCACGCAGATTAAAGGAAAACACTTAATCATATATATATATTTATGTATAAGAGAGTAACATAACTTGATTAGAATAACTATATCATATTTTAATATTATTACCCATGATCAACGACAATTCTAGAGCATAACTCCTATGATAAGAACGAAACACACATGTAGGAAAATCGTACGGCTCAAAGCATTAACTTTTCATGAACACTTCATACACGTTTACGTAAATCGGTAAAACCCCTATATCATCACACAATTCGCATGAGTACGAGCAGCTCCAGTTCTTAAGATTTTCTCAGCATATTACTTGCGAACAGCTCACATGATTATCACATAATCCCATAAAAGTACTTAGCTATCGAAAATATGATAAATACATTAAATATGAAAGATTACTCATATACCTCTGTTCGAACTTTCAGTCATTTAATTCACTATCCTTCCAAGCTTGAGTTCTTAATTTATCTTCAACACCCTTTGCTCGACATCTTCCGTTAGTATTGAGGGTTTTCTAAGTTGTAAATAATTGGTATTACACGTTTTACAAAGAGACGATAAGGTTCCAACGTAAGTTTCCCCATCCTTAAGTAAGTTCATGCTTATCATCTCATTTGGGCTTTAATTCATCTGGGCCTATGTTTAAATTTTAACCTTAGCCTTAATATATTTCATATTTGTTACCATTTAGGCCTTAGTAATTAATTTGGGCTCTATTGTTCTTTTGCCCCTTTTTAATTTATTTCTAACTCCTATTCACTCCTTAGGTTATCTAGTCTTCTCGGCCCATATTAGTTAGCTCCCGGGCCCAACTAATATTTTCTAGCTTAATTCTGAAAATTCTGTTTTGTCCGAAAATCAACTTCATTAATTTCGAACGTTACAAAAATAATCCCGTATTAATTTTACGGGTATTACAACATTGCTATGGACTTTATCACCGGCTTACCTAGATCTCATGGTTTCGATACGATACTCGTCGTGATCGATCGCCTATCGAAATACGCCCACTTTCTAGCATTACGTCATCCGTACACTGCCCGTATGGTAGCAGACAACTTCGCTACCCATATAGTCCGTTTGCATGGGATGCCGCGAAGTATAGTTAGCGATCGTGACTCCGTGTGCTTGAGTCAATTCTGGAAGGAGTTATTCCGTCTGCAGGGGACCACACTCAAGATGAGTTCAGCATACCATCCTCAAACAGACGGCCAATCCGAGGTCCTTAATCGCACTCTTGAGACATACTTACGGTGTTTTGTGAGCGATCATCCCCAACTATGGTTCAAGTGGCTTTCTTGGGCGGAATATTGGTATAACACGACGTTCCATATTTCAGCGGGCACGACACCGTTCGAAGTTGTCTATGGACGAGCACCACCATCACTGTCTCAGTTTCTACCCTCGGAATGCCAAGTCGAAGCAGTTTATGATGAATTACGCGACCGCGATGATATTTTACGCCAGCTAAAATACAGCCTCGAGCGTGCTCGACAGCGGATGATCAAGTCGGCCAACTTAACACGAAGAGAGGTGGAATTCAAGGTGGGAGACACGGTCTTTCTAAAGCTACGACCTTACCGCCAACATTCAGTGGCCACTCGCTATAACCAGAAGCTCGCGGCTCGTTTTTACGGACCTTTCCCCATAATCGACCGCATCGGCCAAGTAGCGTATAAGTTACAGCTTCCCGAAGGCTCTCGTATACATCCCGTTTTTCACGTCTCTCAACTCAAAAAGGTTATAGGAGATCACCCAATAGAGGCCTCACTTCCACCCCACATGTCAGCCACATTATCACCAACAATGGTCCCTGAAGCTGTGCTCGATTCCCGCTGGACCATTATTGATGATATACAAGTGCGAAAGTTGCTCGTCAAGTGGAGGAACCATCCGCCCGAAGATGCTAGCTGGCTGACGGAACATGAAGTACGACGCTCTTTTCCAGATTTCCGCCTTGAGGACAAGGCAATTTTTCAAGCGGCGAGTAATGTTAAGCGATACAACAGACGGCAAGCGGCTAAATCGATGGGCCGAGGACGAGAAAAGGAGTTGAGCAGTACAACGATGGGCCAGTCGAGAAGATATTTGGGCTGCGAAGCAGGGCTGAAGAAGAGCCCGACTAGGGGTTGAATAGTCCAAAGATATGCTGTTATTATTTTCCACTATTTTAGCATTATGAGATATATTAGGATTACTTATCTATTATATATATAGTATCGATGGGTAACTATTAGGATAGGTAGAGGGTTATGAAAGGTGGACAGGGAGCCGTCTTGGTGCTCTTCTGGTTTTTCAAGCTTCTCTTATTATAATATCAGTTAATTTAGTATCTCCTCGCTCCGATTCCCGTTACAAAACTCATCTATATCTCTCGTCTCGACAAATTACCCGTCTTAACTCTAACAATGACATACATGATGATTGAAAGAAAAAACGGCCGTTCTTCTCCAGCCTGTAAAATCACATGAGACTTTTTATTATTATTCAGACGAAAGTAAGGATTTAGACATAAATGACCAGTTCCTCATGCGGAAAGTTGTCTTCCAGCAATCTAAGATCGTCACCACAGAAATAAGCGCCGTTTATTATCTTTCTAAGGAGGTGAAAATAAAATCAAGAAAAGACGAAAGCCTATACCAGTATCACTTCATCACCACCCAAATGAACAAACTTGTACTTGAAGATCTTACTGAAATCTGATGAATGAAGCTATTTAGTTAACCTGCGATCTTCGAGAGTGAAGCGATAAAGATAAGTTTATACAAAAAGAAAAAAAAAAGAGACCTGAAAGCATCTCTCTGCAGTTCGCCGATGGACATAGTGAAGGATAGCATATTCCCCCGAGAAATTACCATCGACGCATACTTTCGACGAAAAAGGTAACACCGTTAGAAACAAAAAAAAGGATAGAATGTATACCACGATCGAGCGTGCCCTGGGACATCAAACTTGGCCAAGACATTGACTCCTCGTCTTTTTGTGTACCTGAGAAGCAGCAATACATCAGTCAGCGAATTTGACGAAATCTAACGGTGAAAAACATCGACTTGCATTACGATCTCTAAGGCATAGGCGACCGTATATCGTTCTTGAAGTCGAATAAGATCCGTCCCAATAGCTTTGGATAAAAGGTATCTCAAGAGGGAAAGATTGCTCGTCTACGATATGACAATGCAATACGTACAACACATAGCATCTAACCACAAATTGCATCGAAAATAATATTTAAGGCATAATCTTATTCCGCTGAAGCTGGGCCACTTTGGCTCCTTTGGCAATACATTTATCTGGTCTCAACGTCCTGATTTTATCTGAACAAAGGAATATAATAGTGAACCAACAAAACCACAGCCAATTCCAAGGCAAAAAGGAATTATCCACAAAAATAAACCTACAAAAAAGAAAGCTCTGCACATGGAATAAAATTAAGCGGGTCTGATGTAATCCCTTTGCTCTAATCCTACACCCCCTCTCACCCACATCCGGAATTTTTGCATGTACCTTCGTCGTCGCAGGTGAAATCAACTAACTCAACTTCGGAAGTCATTTCATTGCATCAAAGTAATCATCTTAACAACGAAGGAGGCATTTAAAAACCTTGGAGAAACTGTTAGAACTTCCGAAATTGCCCAACAGAAGTTTAATGTCAATGATATGATGTATATATATATATATATATATAACCCACCTGTAAGTCGTGTGGCTGCCTTTGCTTGTTTACGTTGTTGAGCCTCTTACCCTGTGCATATGTTCATGTAGATTTGAAGCACACTAACTGAGAAATCTTAGCGTTGAAAGAATCTCTGGTCTAATTAGAGTTCTGAATAGTTCTTAGAGTTCAAAGCTTGCAAATTCGTGACGAAGCTCTGCCTTTGAAGTTGAGAAACGTAGCTTTCCAATGCGCCGCAGCACGCCGTCTTGTTGCTTGTAATCACCTGCCATTTACATCCTTCTATGATGTGGCTTAACCTTGAGGCGTTACGCAGAAGCACTTCGGGTCCTGAGAAAAACACGATACAATAGTTTTAGATTAGAACAAAATTTAAACGATATTTTTCGGCATCGTACTCACTGGAAAGAATTTAACAATGATATTCTTAAAATTGGTCGAAAAGGTGCTCACCTAGTCTTATCCGCACTAACGTTTTCAAACCGTGAGCGTACTTCCTCACCCTATGGCGATGCCCGTCAAGACTCAAGATTAATCCTTGATAACGGAAAAAAATAATTACATCAGCTATTATGACTTCATGTCTGAAAAATGTTGATCAAGGTAGAAAGGATTATGCATAGGAAAAGGGCTCATCACTGCAACCCAAATGCAGCACTTGCAAAGATACAAAAGGCAGTTCTATCATCAATATAGGCACAAAATTATCTAAGAAAGAATATACGAATTACTCATCTTCCATGGTCAGCTTGTCCCTTACACTACGATCTCTTAAGAGCTCATATTCCATCGGAAACAATAAGGAAAAAATTGTAAACGCACAAAATACCAATCTCTGCGAAATGTTATTGGTTGGAGGGGTCTTCCGTTGCCGACGTGTCATCATAGTAGAGACAGCATTCCTTATATATATATATATATATATATATATATATATATATCTTGGGAAAGTGCCCAAGAACATGAATTATTTCCAATTGGTAATCCAGCCAATGAAGATGAATCAATGAATAAATGGGATTTTTGGAATAATGAATACCTTGTGTGTTGCAAGAGACAAAGGCAACCAAGCACGCCGATAAAAGAAGTCCAATGAGCATATTATTCATCTTGGATAACTGCAAAGCGAGTTCAGTGCAAAAAAAAAAAAAACGATTCAAGGTCTCATCGATTTGATGCACGCCTTAATCCTCGAATATGATCCTTTCCTATGGTAAGAGGGAGAACTGTTAAACTAAACTATCAAAGAAACATTACTGCTAGAAAAAGCCTAATACCTAAGTAATAAGCACGTTAGAAGCTAAAACATCATCAATTAAACAACACTGTAAGATAAGAAACCAGATAAAGGTAAACAAACACAAATCAAAGAAACTAACTTAACGGTTTGCCTTGCCTACACATTCATAAAGAATCCAATTTGTCTATTCTTTTCCCCCTCAAAAATTCAATATACAGTTACGGAAAAGAAAAATCTTCACCTCCCACAAAAATTGATGAATCGATTAGAAATCGTCTATAGTTCACTTTCAAATGAAGCAGTAGAAGAAAACAGAGAGAAAAGAGACAGACCAGCAAACACCAACCTTGACCAGTCAACTACATATCAGTGGCAACGCCAGTTTCATAGACAGCTTTCCAATTTCTTGCCGCTGGAAAGGGAAAAAAGAAATTAATATCCAACTAAGAAAAAAACATACCATACCCTTATTATGTAAAACTGGGCGAAGCAAATCTGAAGCAACCAAGAGAAGCTTCTGAAAGGTTTCTTCTTTCTTGGAAACACTGAAAAGGGCAGAAAACCTCTCTTTCCAACTGATCCAACTGCTTCAGGCATCAAAGACCCACCACCATTCTGTGTCCTTATCTTTTAATCTCCTAATGACAAAACCACATCTGAAGCTGCCGATCAGCAAGACCCAACCTTTCAGACAGTTCCAAGCGGGTTGCTTATGATGGGTACATATCCGCTGCCATAGGAACACAAATAAGAAAAATAGAACAGAAGATCACTATAGTTCTCTCAAGATGCCAACCAATCAGGCCAAACAACATATACGAATTAACAGGAAATTAACCACACAAGCAAAATCTCGTCAGATGAGAAACAGAGCACTCAATCGTATATGTAAAACACAACAGACAAACAAAATCATCAGCTTGCCGAAAGAAAAAAATACCGTGAAACCCCAAACCCCATCAGCAACCTCCACATCTTTGGCTGCTAACAAAGTAAGCATCTTCCCCACCTTTTTCAACCTGCGAATTAGGGCAAAACATTGATGAATAAGTCAAATGCATAAATCATGGGAACGCTTAAGCTAAAATCAAAGATTACTTTGTCTGGGTGAGGGATTTGGTGGGCTCCAACGCTTAAGCAAACGCCTGTAACTGAATCTGAACTGCCAAATAAAATTGCATTTAGCTTATTACTCCAATCGAGGAATCTCTAGGCAAGTAGGAGAGTTTAGGATTTACCCAACAAAGCTAGAGACTGATGAAGGAGCAGAGCAACGCAGCTTGGATGTTTTTCTAGCCGTCGTTAATTTGTTGAAGTCGATTTTGTCTAGTGAATAACACCGCTGCTAAACTTCAATGGTCTAAGAACGGTAGGAACTGCCATTTACAGAGATTAAGAATGGACCGAGAGAGAGAATGAGGGACGAAGAAGGCTTTCCCAAGAAGAAAATAGTCCACGAAATCATCATACGAAGAACACATCAGCATGATCGCCGCCGGAGAAGCCCTACTAAAGCTGTAAAGGGCTCGGCGGAGAAAACTGGAATCGCCGGCGTGCAGAGGAGATGGAGAAAGTACTCAACTGAAATCAGAGACCTCTTCAAGAAGAAGCGTGTTTGACATGGGATCAAAGACTCAATCTTCTTTCATGAAGAACTTTTTTTAGGAATACCAAGAGTTAACGATTATAAGCTGACATCGTAACTTTAAATACTAAATACAATGTACGGCATAAACCAACATGAATAGTACTTTACCTAAAGTGAATCCAAACAAAAAATGAATACTGCCACGTCAGTAAATCCGTTTACATGCCAACCAAATGCAACGATTTTGGTCCAAAAAAAAGCTGCCGTTTGGTCTTCCAGCGATTTCATTGGTTGGGACTCTATGCTGATGTGTCATCACAGTATGAACATAGACAAAAATAAGGGGAGTTTTGTTGCCACGTGTCGTCACAATAGGGTCCCTATCCAACTTTTATAGTATATAGATTAAAATGTTTGCATATATGTATTCGCTTGGTTGAAAGTACATCCTATAAGAAATTTAAGTATCATAGAGTAACGTTGCAGTAAATAATACATTGAGAAACGGTACGTCATCTTACATAGATATCACACAACATATTTGAGAATTAAACACCATAAAAACACGAATATGATACGTAATATATATAAAGATACCTAAGCGACGGTAAAATGATACTTTCAATCATATGAGTATATATGCTACGTACCTATATATAAAATTTATTTAACATGAGACCGGCCTCATTTTATACTTTTGAGTATTTAAATTTAAATGTAGATAAGGTAAGCTGGGATATGTATGGAAAGGATTAACTATTACGAGTATTTCTGCCACAACCTACGTGTGTGCAATTAAATAAAGTTAATTATTATTAAATAGTTTTAGTAAGTAATATACTAAAAATAGAATTTGGTAGTTATTATGATGTTATGGAAGATACGCAGTTTAATAAGTCTTTTTCAATTTTTTAATATATGTAGAAAAAATCTGATTGGTCATGGATTCAACCAACTCACGGTTGATCCTACCCTTCACTTGTTAATATAATAGAATAGATAAATGTATTATATGTTTTTAGTGAAAAAACATACATAGCTATTTTGGTAAAATCATGATATCCAATGTATTTTTAGATAAAATTTAGTGTATTTATGTTGTAGTATAAACTTTAAATAACTCAACTAAAACGATTAACGAAGCTGAAATTTGATACTTCGAAAAAAAAAAAAAAGAAGCTGAAATTTGATATTTCAAAATTGGAGAAAGAAGAAAAACTGAGATTACAACTTAAAGGAAAAAAAAAAAAGAAAAGAAAAGGAAAAACTCGAAAAACCCAGACGCTGACCTTTGAGTGGTTGCAGCGCATTACACTGAAGAAACCCTTCAAAGGCTTGCTGTACTAGCGAACACTTCTTACAAACAAATCAAGAAATTCTTTGACTTTTTCATTCCGACCAAAATCACGCGCCGCCACCCATTCCGCCGTCACCTCGGACCAGAGAGCTCAATCGCCTGCGCCAGCAGCGAAGAATCGTCGGTGAGATCCGAGTACCTTTCCGACGACGAAAGCTCCTGCGCCGTCCTAAGCTTCTGGTGGTGGTGGTGGTGGTGCGACGACGAAGAAGAAGGCTCGACCCTCTCCGCCGCCGCCTCCCACCTCTCTACGAGCCCGTCCCCTTCCAACATCCTCACCACCTCCGACATCCTCGGCCTCACGCCGGGGAGATACTGCGTACACAGCAGCGCCACCTGTACCATCTCCTCGAGCTCTATCCCATCGTAGGCCCCACTCAAATCCCTATCCACGAGCTCGCCCAGCCTCTCCTCACGGCGGAGCTCCTTCACCCAGTCGAGGACAGCGCCGCCCTTCTGCCCCGCCGGCTTCCCAAGCTGCAGCGCCCGCTGGCCGGTAATCAGCTCAAGCAGCAAAATCCCAAACCCGAAAACGTCGGTCTTCTCGGACGACTGGCCCGTGGATAGGTACTCCGGCGCGATGTGGCCCACCGTGCCGCGTACGGCGGTGGTCACGTGCGAGTCCTGGTGGTCCAAAAGCTTCGCCAGCCCAAAGTCTCCCACCACCGCCTCGCAGTCGTCGTCGAGGAGTATGTTCGCCGCCTTGACGTCTCTGTGTATGATCTTCGGGTCGCACTGCTCGTGGAGGTACAGAAGCCCACGCGCCGCCCCTATGGCGATTCTCTTCCTCGTACTCCAATCCAAGGCGGGCTTCGCTGTAATAACGTATCAAAAAAAAAAGGTGGGGCCCGCCCACGTCATAAAGATTCGATTTTTTTAACCTAGGGTTTTTGCTTTTCGGCGGCGGAAAAAAAGGAAAATGCGGCGAACGCGAACCTTTGAGTCGCGAGGCGACGCTCCCATTGGACATGTAAGGGTATACGAGGAGCTTCTCCGTTGGAGTTACGCAGAAACCGTACAGCCTGAGGAGGTGGCGGTGGACGGCCAAGCTGATCATCTCCACCTCCGTCCGAAACTGGCGTTCGCCGCCTCCGGCGGTGGAGCCGTCTTTCAGCCGCTTGACGGCGACCCAAGTGCCGTCTTGGAGGTGGCCCTTGTATACGTTTCCGAACCCACCTTTTCCCAGGATGTTTTTGCTGCTGAAGTTGTTCGTGGCGATTTGAAGCTCTCTTAAGCCGAACTGTCTTAGGTTTCCCAGGGAGATTTCCTCGTTCTGGCGATCTATGGAGTTTTCGAAACAATTTTGAGAGATCATTACAGTAATGGGACTTGAGATTTGTGTGAAATCTACTGCTTCGTAGTTCGTTCACTGACCGTTAACGTCGAAGAAAGTTGGTTTCTTTTGCTTCTTCCTTCTCCAGGCGAATAATCCGAGCCCAGCGGTTAGGAAACAGAGTAGGCCGAGGCTTGAGGTTAACGCAAGAACGAGCTTTCGATGCTTCGATTTGTTGGATATATCTGCTGCAAATTATTGAGGAAAGAAGTAAATTAAGACAGCAAAGCCATGGAAGTAGTTTGATGATATTCAATTCATGGCTAGCTCTCTTACATTGTGAAGTGGTGTTTAAGGACATGGACATAGGCATCAGCGATGAGCTTGACGTACACTGTGGTTCTGATCCACTATTACATATCAGAGGATTCCCAATTATACTGCAAAAAAACCAAAAATTGCAAGAAACAAATGATGAACCTCATCTGCCAAGAAAATGCTGAATCAAGAATTGGCTTCGACATATTATATCTTACTTGAATGCCTTGGAGAGGAATCTAGGAACAGGGCCACTCAAGTTGTTGTAAGATAAATCCCTGGATTTTTGACAGAAATAGGGCAAGGACTTCATCGATTTTCTAACGTGGGAAAGATAAGTTATTGTGAAGAAAGAGAACTCACACAAAGGACATCTGACTCATGTTAGCTAGTGATTCTGGGATTTCTCCACATAAGCTGTTGTTGTTGAGCCTCCTAATGATCATTATTATTATTACAGCTGAGATTAGTTAGCCTTATAATCCAATTTAAGGAAACTCATAACAGTTACAAATTCTTACATGTATTGGAGACCATTAAGATGGCCTAAAGAGGGAGGAATGGCGCCGCTGAAGAAATTATCAGAAAGATCGAGCGTTTGAAGCTTCGATAGCCTCCCAAGTTCGCCTGGGATTGGCCCTGTTATATTATTGTTCTGCAATAATCTTGGAAAAACAGAAATCCCATTTGTAAAAAAAGCCTAGCTTTTTCGAAATGTAATAATCACAATAATATCATGTTCTTTGAGCTTACATTATATGAAGATTTGTCAAGTTCCCAATGCTTGGAGAAAGTGTCCCAGATAAGTTCTGGCTTGGAGTTCCTCTGCAGATAACATCTCTAATTAAATCAAACATCATCTTGAGACAGAGAAAAAACGAAGCTAGATTAAATAGAAAGTAATAATGTTATTACAGGCCAATAACAAGACTCTCAGAAGAACATGTGACCATTGTCCAACTACATGGATCAACTGCATCGCCATCCCAGTTATCAAGAACGCCATGAGGGTCTCTCAAAGAAGCTTTGATGCTCATTAGAGCTTGCACTGAAATTAAAAAAAAAAAAACAGAGACAAGTATGCTTATTACTTCACTTCAAGATTGGAATGAGACTCGTAAGATGATTTTTTACCTTCAAAGTTTACACCTTTGGGAGATAGCAGCGGAGCTGCGTAGCTTAAAAGGGATAGAAACATGATAGAATAGAGGATAGCTCTCCTCTCTCTTCTCATTGCCATTGATGAGGGTAATAGAAAAAGCATGAAAGAACAGGGAAGAAGCTGTTGAGAAGCAGAAAGAAGAAAAAGGGTATAAAGATTGTGCCTTCCTATTGCTTGAAAGCTTATTCAAAATACTGTGAAGTGCTTGCTCTGTTTTCTTTTCTTTTTCTGTCCGATCAATAATTTATAGAACAGGGGACAATCCTTCTCATTTTGCTTATGTCAGGTCCAAGAATAAGTTTTTCTTTTTCTTTTTTTTTTTAAATTACATTCTTTTTTCTTTTTTCAATCTAATATTGTGCTGTGTGTAAAGGAAATTAGCATGCCTGTCATGGTCAGTGAGCTTTTGTCCAGAAAACCATTATTTTATCTATCTGAAAAAAGTTAAATCAAAGATGGGATATATTCTACTATACATAACACAAACAGAAACTTGAAAAGAAAATTGGGAATTTCAAGATTTTATATCATTCTTTAGTAGTTAGTACTGTTGATTTTGATTCGGACAAAAACAAGGAAGTATGAATGTGCCATGTAATACCCATACAAATAGTTCCTAGTTTGTATCATTATGAGTTAAATTTGCACAAGAAATACTAAAGTTGTGGGTTAGTTAGTACAGAATAATCTGTCATTATCCTCAGCGTATTTTCATGTAATGATCATAATTTTTAATTATTATTTGAAGTTAATTATTTAGTGTGTGTGTGTGTGTGCGAGTAACGTTTGTGAGGGGGCAGAAAGGGAATCCAACATTCCTTGAGTGCGGCCATTCAACAAAAGTCCCAAAATGTGGAAAATAACAAATCAAGAATGTGAGAATCTCAATAAAAAGTGGTTTTCTTTTTCTTTTTCTTCTTTAATGAAATTATTCGATCATAGTGGTTTTGGTAGACCTTCCCACTTACCATAAGTCCTATCAATTAATATTTAAGCAAGATTTTACCTTTAGACCACGAGGATGAGTATCTTTGCTGGCTGGCATTATAGTTCACTCACGCATGCATGATTATTTAACAAACATAAAAAAGTTAATTATTACAGTATAGTGAATAGTCCCTTTTTTCTTCCATAATAGAAAATAAATTATGCTTTTCTCTCTCGCTTTTACAAAAGAAAACTGCCCACTGCACGCGGTGTTTGCTTTTGTTAAATCATACTCCATTCTTTTTTCCATCTACAAAAAATTGGAAAATTATTAAGCACTATTTTTGCCATAATAGATCGGTCCATCTAAAGAAGTATTAATGATTACTAGGAAGCCAAGCATGCATACGTTAGTCGCGTCATTGTATTGAATAATTATGAAGATATACCACTAACGTCAACAAAAATAGGTATATGAGAAACTACAAATGTTAGTGACCCATAGTGATTAAAATTTAAAATGATAGACGTCATACGGTGCATACGATTTGTGACTTCTTTTGTTCGAAAATTATCGAACATCCAAATTTGTTTGAAGTTAGTGCCATAGGCCATAGTGATCCTTACATCAGGTATAGCAAGCCAAATATTATGATTTAGTAAACATAATGCAGCATGATAATAAAGTTAGTTTAAGTGTGCGTATAGTGCAATAATTATATGATAAAGTAAAAATTAAAAACATGATTGATGCGAGCTTAGGACACAATAATTGAATCTTGTCAAAAAGTAAGTTTGAAGTTTCGTTTTTTTTTTTCTCTAAAAAGAAAAGCCCAAAACCTAGGACAAGAAACAATGGAGGACATAAATGTCGGATTATAAAGAGAAAGATAAAAGGAGGGAATTGACCCAACATAAAGAAAATAATATCATCCCAATATCATATCAGCATTATTTTTTCGGACATGATGGATATTGAACACAAAGCTATAGCTGGTCATATATTGTCTTCTTTCACACGTTTGAGCCCACCATACGTATATAACAAAGGGACCAAACAAATGAATCCAAAGTCCATCGCCTTGATATTTCACTTTCTTCTTCAAAAGATTTTATTGTGATATTGTTTTCATGGACGATACAGATTAGCATTATTCGATTAGTCACATTTGTAATTTCTAACGTATTCTCAGCATTCAAATTTTATCTTTTTTTCCCTTTCATATAATGGTCCCCATTTTTGCAGAAGCTACTAATCATCACAGCTTGATTGCACTTTGTCACTTATGTGATAATATATATTTTAAATTAAGGTACTGCTTTTGCTGCACTTGTTTCTGCAAATTTCAAAGGCAAGCATCACATATGAGTCGAGCAAAAGCTTACAGAACCGAAGCTGTAAAAATTTGTTATGATTCCTTGAATGTGAACTGAATAATGAGTAATGACAATGGAGTAAAAACACAAACCGTAAATGATATATTTCTTATGTAGTAGAATTTGAGATGATGAAGAAGAGCCCAAATAAAATTTGATAAAAGAGGGCTAATGAGACCAATTGTTTATAAACATGTCCAACAAACAATGAATGGCTAATGCAATTGTGATGAAGTCCTTGAGTGTAGCAATGGAGTGAGTTTAGAAATGAAAATATATGTAATGTAAGCCACACATGCTAATCGTATTTCAAGCATATGTTGGGTTTTTGAGACAAATTGGCTTTGGGCCCAAATGGGATAATTAACCCATTAATAAATTAAGTTCCGATTTTAATTAAATCGGGAAGCCATCGAATGTCGAAACCAGAAATCGTTGAAAGATTACGAATCTATGTTTCACGGGGAATCTAATGAATATTAATAGGCTCAAAACCGAATTCGGATGAATGAGAAATTAATTTTCAAAGTTGTTAGCCCAATAATGATTAAAATGGTTGATATTGTTTAAGTGTGAGATTTAAGTGTCCTACATTGGTTAGACACTAAGAAAATCTTCACCATAGAAATCATGTGGGTTTATTCAAAATGGCTTGCTATGTGTATGGGCATCAATGAGCTTGTGGGCTTAAGTGGGTTTAAGTGGGCTTGAGAAACTTGTGTGAGTTTAGACCCAAATAATAGCTCGGGTGCGAGTCGGTGCCTCGCACCGACGAGCACCGAGCCCGAGCCCGAGGCCGGAGCCGTGCCGTGCCAAAGTGCGCAATCGGCGCTTTGAGGCACGCACTTTGCACTTCGCACGCCACATCGGAGCGAGGAGCATTGAGGAGCTTACTTAAATTTTTCCTCCGATGGGCGGCGACGGTGACGGTGCCAGTGACGTGGCAGCTGAGGTGAAGATGATTGGGCAGACCACATCGGAGCGAGGAGCATTGATGAGCTTACTTAAATTTTTCCTCCGGCGGGCGGCGACGGCGACGGTGCCAGTGACGTGGCAATTGAGGTGAAGATGATTGGGCAGTCCACATCAGAGCGAGGAGCGTTGAGGAGCTTACTTAAATTTTTCCTCCGGTGGGCGGCGACGGTGCCGGTGACGTGGCAGTTGAGGTGAAGATGATTGGGCAGTCCACATCGGAGCGAGGAGCATTGAGGAGCTTACTTAAATTTTTCCTCCGGTGGGCGACGACGGTGCTGGTGATGTGGCAGTTGAGGTGAAGATGATTGGGCAGTCCAGATGAGATGGTATGATCCATTGGATCAAATGGAAGGAGTGGGCTGTTGGGATGATCCAGCCAACTAAAAATTGTCGGTCGGCCCAAGTAGAGGCGTCGGTAGCCGCCTCGGGCCGTCGGTTGGAGAATCGGGCCGCCGCCAGTGGGACACGCCTGAGATTCGGGCCTGTCGCGGGCCAGTAAATTAACCGACAGTCCACAAGTTTCGAAGTATCTCATTCTGGCCCCTGGTAAATGACAGAAGCATTCCAGTAAGTTTTGGAATTTCCGAATAAGTCCCTTCGTGAGATAATCTATAAATAGATTGATCATGAATTGGAAAAATTCATTCACTTCAACCCGTAAATTTGCATATTTCCCTCCCAAACACCCATATTTCCCGAAGTAAGAAAAAACTCAGTTTCGACTACGATTCGTTGGAAATATTCTAGTCATTGTGCTGCGATTATGAATTAAGAAAATGTCGTTGTATCTTGGGGACGATCGCTGCTAATCGAAAGCACTGTATATCGGGGCGATTTCGTCTTACGGACAGTGTGTTCAACACACGCCTCGACTGGAAGGAATTTTAACTCCTTTCATTCTAGAAACTTTAATCAGATCTACCCCAAGTCGTGGATCGTATGGAGTACTTCAACAGATTGTGGAACGAGCTGTTCATCCTCATGTGCTTACTCTTTGTCGTTCTAGCCGTGTTCATGTACTGGGCTCTCACGCACTGTGTCTGCATCTAATCAACAATTCGACGTTCATCTGCGCCGACCGAAGAGCCACAAGAAACCATTTCATTATATTGCCACCGACCACACGCAACCGAAGGAACTAACATCATATTGATACTATATATAATATGGAAAATGCCTTCCCTTGTTTGCATGCATCTATATATCATATTCCGTCATATCCTCAAGAAACTCTTAATAAATAAGACAAAAGGAGAAGATTATATATAGATGAGGCCTCTTAGGGCAAGGCCTACATCATCTATATAAACAAGGGGAGGCAATATAATGAACAAGGGAATGCTTACAATCATGGCAATAAAACGAAGGGAATGCTTACAATCATGGGAATGCTTACAATCACGGCAATAAAACAAATGAAGGCCTACGTCATCTATATATCATATTACGTCATTCCCTTGTTTTTTGTCGTCTTATTGTTTTATCTCCCCAAGCGATTGTTTTTTGTTTCTCTGGCAATCTCTCTTAGACTATATCCACCACTTACAGCTTACAATCATGCTTGGTTTCTTTCTTCATTTCCGACTACAGAGTTTCCGTCGAAAATTCAATGTTCATGGGCGAGCACCCAAATTCTCCGTTAAATCGAAGATGCTTAAATTTCCTTGAATTTTCTCATTGATTTCATAGCCAAATTCATGGCGTATGTTTTCATTGTTTTTTGTATACATTGCTACGTCTTATGATGTTTTTTTGTTTCAATATTTGACACCACCTGAGTGAAGGGATTCTTGAATCACGCTCTTTTTCACATCGATTTCAAATCTAAATTTAGATTTTGTATTCATCAATCGAAATTTAGATTTTTTTACACCAAGAGCTACAATTATTTTATTCGATTTAATCTTTGTATTTCGTATTAAAACTTTTTGAAGATAAAAACGTGCCGGGGGGGGGGGGGGAGTTAATTAGGCTTATAAAATTTTGCGCTTCTTCTTTTCACAAATCTATGTAGTGACTTAGGAATGCCTACTATTGCTTGTGATGAATATGCCTGATATATTCTAGTTACGTCGGATGTGTGTCGGGTATGTCTCACAGTGAAAGAAATAACTGAAAAGTAAATGCGAGACAGGATTTTTATAGAGGCTATAATCCCCAACTGGGGTTTACTCCTCTCCTTTTGCTCCCCAAGAGTTTAACCAATCACTATAATGAACCGTAGCTGGACACAAAACTGATTGGTTAGCCCAATACACAACTGAAACAAGTCGAACACTAGCCACACTAGGTTACCACACGCCGAGTTTCGCTCCTCGGAATCTCCTGATCCCGACAGACACAACTCACTACCAAAAGGCCCCTGGAACTCGTCCTTCCCTTCACGTGTGCGTAAACGTCGACCTTGCCTCCTTGAATTGCTCACGTCCGAATACAACATGTCCGAAAACAGAATATATAGTGGGATGATGGAATAACAGGATGGATCACTCGCCCAGTGATGGAATCGCAAGTTAAAGCTCAGATAGGTAGAAAGCTATTGCAAGTGAGGGCTCAGGAATCTCTTAGTATGTTTCTGCTCGAAAATCTCTCGTAGACGTATGTTCACAAGTTCTAAGTTGTCGAAATTATGAAGTGTAGCATGTATATAAACCTTTTCAATCATCACTTCACATGGAAAATCATATCACGTAATAATCATCAAATAAAGCATATTTTCCATGCAATTTTCGCGAGTCAACAAGCCATGTAGATCATGCTCATAATCAATTCGTTCACAACGGTCATTAGCTCATTAATGCATGATCATATTCCATATAAAGCTCAGATTTGTTCTCAAAGCATATTCAATCATTTTGACATATATTTACCATATCAGCACTTTCCCTAAGTGATTCCCTGCTATCTGTTTCTATAATAAATCAATTCAGATTTACTTTTCAAGTATAGCACACGAAATAGCACCACATCAATGCATTTTCCATGTTTAGCACATAATATCCAATCAACATATTTACCATCTTTAGCGCACAACTCAAATCACAGCATTTATATCACGAATTAATATGCCATAGCAGAACTTCCCATATATCAGAGATCACAACCATTTCAGCACATACCATATATTATTGCATCTTATCCAAAAGTCAATCAATCAAATACTTTTCTAAATATAATATCCTAATAAGTATAAGGAAAGATATCAACTTAATATTGCACATTAAATTTAGTGGAAAGCATGCAAAAATCGTATATGTGATTTTCATCCAGAAATAACCGATTTCCAACAGATATATCACTTTCCATATATTAACAACATATTTTCCATATACAGCCCAGCATGATATCTCATACGTTATTTCCATATAAAGCACAGTACGATATATCCTAACATGGGCTGTCTATAACATGCGACACATAGTCTCATCAAATAATCACAGAATCACATGTGAATCAAATGTTCAACAATTTAATCAATTTTAGCTCATATATAATGCATGGTCGAATATTGTCATGAACTTAGACGTTATATTAATCACAAATCGAATTGCTTAATTTATAGACCTAACGTCATTACAATTACATTGTTCATCAAAACTCTCTAACACGTATGGACCAAAAAGGTCAACACTTTTCTTTTTGATGTATCATGATCACTTTTATTATTGATGTAGCAACATAAGAGAGATATTTGCTTCTATTTTTTCCATAGCCAATCTTTAGTGTTATAAAGGAATATAAGGAATAAATTCTTGATTTGTATCCCAGTGACTCATTTGGAATCTTTATCTATGTCATTGAGGTTGGCCTTATTATTTTTGCTATTGAAAGCTCATTATGCCTTTATTTCTCGCAGATTTTCAGGTCCTACATCTACGCTATATGTAGTCCTGGACACAAATAAAATATTCCACTTCTTTATCACCGGCCCTTTTTACATCTACGATGATATTTAATATTTATGCAGCATAAAAAAAAACTATAGACTCTTAATTTGGTATATCGATAGTCTTAAAATTTTAGGGTCATTCTGTTTCTCAAGGTTAAAAAAATGGATTCAATTTATTCGTTTTACTTTCAAATTTATCTCTCACGGATACAGGTTCTTGATTTGGTATATCGTAGTTACTTTTTAGGGTTTCTTCTTGTATGATTTTTGCTCTAATATCATATATCGCATCGTCCTACGTCTGTGTAGTTCTATTGAGTTCAACAATTACGTATTATTCATTCGTTAATGAAGTTGAGGGAAGCTTATGAAGAGGCTGAGCTTTGTTAGAAAAGTATGCAATTTTGTAATCCAATCGACCTATTGTACGTCCCTAGTCAGCACTGATTATGATAGACTAGGAATTCATCGAATTTGGATACATGACATTCTTTTAAAAATGTTATCGATTCGATCATTTGACATATCGTTGGGATACTAATTATGGATTACTTAATACCAAATTTGGGAATTGGATTATTTGCTAATCATTTTGAAGAAATAAAAGTTGTCTATCTAGTGAATGATTAAAATCATAAATCAGTTATTTGTTATGGGCCCAATGGATACTAATGGCTTAGCATAGTTATGCTATTTAATTAAGCATGCGTAAGGCTGTAAATGAGCTGAGCTCGTGCTCATTTTCGAGGCTCGAGCTCGACGAGCTTTTCAGCTCAGAGCTCAAGCTCATTTGAGCTCTGATGAGCTCAAGCTCGAGCTTTTTAAAAACAATGAAAAAATAATTAAAATTCATATATTTAATTAAAATTTAAAAAAATAATAAAAAAAGAAGCTTACGAGCATGTTTATGAGTTTTCGAGCTCTTATGTTTGGGCTCAAGCTCGAGCTCGACATAAACGAGCTCGAGCTTGAGCTCAACATAAATGAGCTCGAGCCGAGCTTTTGTCGAGCCGGCTCGGCTCATCTTTTACCCCTAAGCGTGGGGTTTGAAATAATCGGTCATCTAGTATGTCAAATAAAACTTTATTAAAAAACTAATTAATGAAATTAAAAAAATCACACATTAGGTTTAATTACTAATTTTAGTTTCCCCCTTTAATTTTATAGTAAATGAATTTTCACTTTATGTACTTACAAATATATATAATTAGAGTTAAATTATAATCTCTATTAAAATTAAGGCTGGGCGACCTATGTATAGGTTGGTTTCACGCCTCAAGTCCTTGAAGCAGGCCTTGAAGGAAGGCGTGCGAAAGGCGATCTTCATCAAAATGTGCTTGATGCTAGCCACTTCCTTGAGCTGAGCTAGAGGTTCACTCATGACTTTCCTGACGAAGAACGCTTCACCACTCTTGAGGGGGTTTGTCGAGCCCTCTTTGCACAGGCGGTTATGATTGAGCAATCTGACCTATCCCAACCAGCGAAACTGTCTGGCTTAAGGACGGCGATGTAATAACCGCAAAAATTTAATGCGGGGTTCCCGATATAATTAGCAATGTAAAGATTAAATTAGAGATATTGATATGTTATATAGATAAAGAATGTAAGACTTTGGGTGAAAAATATAATCATCCGAATCTGAATTAATTTGAAATCTCAATAATTTGGAAGCATTTAAATAAAAAGGAAAATTCGAAAAGATAATTGTTTACATTTCGTGAGAGAGAGTTTTTATCACCCTCCCATGGAAGTTCGAAATATACCATGTATTTTAATATATAATACTAAAAATATAGCTAAGGGTGAACTTTAGTGAAATTAATAATATAATACATAAGTATAACTTACTCAAAGAGGAGGGGTTAAAAAGTTTGTGTACATGAATATTTAGGCTTAGGAAGTTTCGTAGATGTATATTAAAGCAAGGAAGTTTTTGTGAAAAGACCTAGAGTAACTACACATGTATATATATAATAATATCCACAAATCAAATCAAAAGACACGTGGTGGTCATTAAAATAAATGCTAAGTATGACTAAGGAAAAATCTTGTATGAGATAACGAAAACTAGAAAAGAAATTTCTCAATGATTAAAGCTTTCGTGGGAAGCCAGATACAAGTAGAATTAAATATGTTTCAATAAACACTCTACATATGTAAATTAATCATATCATATAATAATGCTAAACTCAAAACTAGGAAGTTTTCGTAATAGGAGGTCCAAAGCTTTCGCATGTACACATAAAGTAAACAACAAAACAAATAATATTAAATCAAAGTAAATACACGTGGAAGAAATTAAGAATATGGATAAGCGTGACTAGGTTTCTTAACTTGTAACATGTATAATCTTTCGGTACGGGATACGGTATAACAGTTTTAGTACGGTATACCGTATACGGAACCACCCCTATATATGTCTATCAACATAGGAAATAGGAAATGTTTTTGCAATCCGATAAACTGATACGAGCAACATAGGAATTAGGAAATGTTTTTGCAATCCGATAAACTGATACGAGCAAAAGGGATATCGCATATTTTCCTTACTAATATATGAAAGGCCATGAGGCCTCATACCATTAACCCAAAACCTCCGTCGGCTAATTAAAATTAATGTCTTATATAATTAAAAAATGTAGTGCCATCGGTCATGTATTCCATAATAATTAATTATAAAAAATTTAATAAATGAAAAAAGTACCCACTATCACCCATGTCATCCCACAATGATTTACCCACTATAAATTTTATTAATACAAAATAAGTAAAACCGTGCATTGCACTGATAATATACTAGTTTATATGTATTCGAAAGTATGACTATGATGTTAATAAACAAGATGAGTTAGGGTTAGGTTTGATGCATGGTTCTAGCTATCAACATGTATGAATGGTAATAAATTTTCAACTTTAGAATTAGATGCCAGCGTATTCAGTTTTCTAGTACTTTGTCTTGATTGACGCAACCCCAATTAGTACAATATTCAATTTTGAAGGAATGTATATTGATTTGCCCTAATATGGACCAAACTATTAAGCTTTCGGCCCAATATAATTCATTCCTAAATAAATTAACTTAAAACAAGAATAAAAAACGCACCGTTTCCGGGGATGGAACCCGGGTCACCCTCGTGACAGGCGGGAATACACACCACTATACTACAACTTATAATATACACCTTTATTACATTAGTTTTTCTTCATTCTACTCGTGACTTGAAATAAAGATGTGTATACTATTTATGTTCGATCTTTCCTTAGTGTAGTGATATTGGTATTCAGTTGAGTTCTTTTGTTCGTTTTTTTGAAGTTTCTCTCTACGTTCGTGTTCCAATTAAAAGAACAATATATACTTATATAACCTAACTCATGCTTTGTATCTTTTCATATTTTTTGTTTGGAACTCTATATTGTATCTTGGGATTTGATTTGACTAGCTCAAGCTCACTATTGTACGCCATTGTACAGATTTTGACTCTCCTCGTAGATTTATTCAACATGTAATTAATGTTTATGTCTTTAAAGATACATCATGATTCATGTGTCCCAAGGATAAGTAGTTTATGCTCTATCTCATTATAGAACTTTCACTTTTAGTGTAGAATTGACTATTAGTTTCGTTGAAAGTGGGTATCGTCAATTTCCAACGATGAGATTTCGGACTAAATTAAGTTGAACACAGTAACTACGATATGAATAATAAAATAGAAAAAAGATACACCAAGTGACTGTATCTGTAATATTATGTCCGTATAGGGTTGGCCATGAAGGGAGTTAAACTGAAGTATAAAAAAGGTATTGGACTGTAATATCACAAAGATTGGACCCTTTTTAGTTTGGAAATGGAGTTGGGTCAATTTTTTCACATTAATGGATTCATATTTATTTATTACCAACTACTTTCTTGCAAAGAGGAAGACCATCACATCACATCTTGAGGAACTAGCGCTGATGGCACTTTTACCATTTTTGCTATTTTGTCGATGGAAAACCTAATAAAAAATCAATAGTGACCAAGTAAAGAATAAAAAAAAAATAGGATAGCATTGTGGCGATAAATAATACAAACTTATGGTCAACTTAGGACTCCTATTAGATTCATACTCTCAAGTCTCAACTAATTTCGCACTGATAACGTATTGTATGGTCTAAAAGCTCGTGTTGTTGTGAGCTGTGACGTGTGTTTTTGTTCGCCCATATAATAATAATTAGTAAAAATTTAATTTTTTTCTTCGGTAAAAGAGACCGCGTTATTATGGGTCGAGGCATGTGAGGTTGCACATGGGCAATAATGACGAAATAAAACCAATTATTAAATGGCAAAATTAAATCATAATCTATTTTCGTTCATTAGTATTTCAATGTCATCGTAGCTCCTCCCACGCAATTTAAAAAGATTATTTTGTTAATGATATATGAAAGTTTGGCTTAGATTAATATACAGACAATATTAACATGCATTTCTTCCTACGTGTTTTGTGATGTCTCTAATCGTCGAGACACTCCAACTCAAGACTTGAGACAAGCTAACAATCGAACAAGAAAATAATAAAGAAAAGGTACTTCGAAAAGACAATAGAGCAAACTAGCATCTTCTTTTCAAATGCATGGTTGTAAAGGTTAACAAATGTCCCCTTTTCTTAAATCACCTTTTTCTGCCGTACATTACACCGCGAAAAAATAATCTAAAATAGAGATATATAGCTAGATAATATACCCCACTTATCCGTCTTTTAAATCCTTTACATGGCCAGTTGCTTTGGGAGGTAATTTAAATCTTTGGTGTATGTGTGTATCAAGAAATATTAATTGCGAATAACTTGCGTAGATTGAGGATCAATGTGATGGGGGGAATGAATAAATATGAAAAAGGGATTATTTGTAGGGTAATTTTATTAAGTTATCTCAACGATTTTCCGCATTAAATGTGACACGGAATATCAGGAACTGAATTATGGCAAAGAAGCAGGATTTTTAAATAAATAATGCCATTTCAATCAAAAAATTCAATAAAATGGGAATATTTCGCCCGAAATTAATAAAATAGAGCAAAACGCACCCAATAAATGCGACGTCGCGCCTATTAGGCGCGTCGATGACGTGACACGGGTAAGGAGGCTTTTGTTTATTTTTTTTTTATATGCGTCGCACCCATTAGGTGCGACGTTCACTTTTTTTTTTTAAGTTTGTTTTATATTTATTATTTATAAAATTCACCAAATCACAAAATCATCGTTATTTCATCTGATTTACATAATTAAAATCTATAAACACATCTAATTTATTGTTTGTTTCGTGATGATTAAAATGATATGCATATCTTATATTTTTCGATAATCAAAAGTATATTTTTTATTTTAATAAATTAAAAAATATCTTATTTTATAAATAAAAAATATTTTTGATTATCGAAAAATATAAGATATGCATATCATTTTAATCGTCGCGAAACAAACAATAAATTAGATGCGTTATAAATTTTTATTTTGTAAATCAGATGAAATAACGATGATTTTATAATTTTGTGGATTTTAAAAATAATATATATAAAACAAACTAAAAAAGTTAATGTGGCACCTAACGCATATAAAAAAATAAACAAAAGCCTGCTTTGTGCCACGTCATCGTCGCGCCTGGGCGCGTTTTGCCCTATTTTATTAATTTCGGGCGAAATAACCCCATTATTAAATTTTGATTGAAATGACATTATTTTATTTAAAAAGCTCAAAGAAGTATTGGTTATTGACTTATTTCCGTGCATTGAACTTCCAAGTAAGGTTGCTTCGAATTCAAAATAAAGTTTTAACTAAAATAAATGAATAAAATGGTTATAATCCATGTACCAACACCATGCAAGAGAAAGTTCTCACATACACATGTATATTTATATGGAGATTAGTTTGCTTCTCTCTTTCATTTATTGTTGTTGTAAGAAAAGAGACCTTAGTCCTAACTTCACCAGATTGAAAATGGATGTCACAACTATAGCCTTTATTTCGAAACTGATATCTTCCAAAACAATTTTTCAACAGTAAAAAAATATATAAAGAGAACATACGAGACGTAGATAGCTTAACTATAATAATAGACTAAAAATTCCGAAAAGAGAAAAATAAATAGAAAAAGGTCAAAGCTGATACGCACGATTTCAGCTTTGAGACAACCAACGGTAGGTCCTACGAGGTAATAAGATTCACCCCTGATGAATATATAAAATAAATCAAAATACTAAAAAAAGTACTAAATTAAAGTCCTTCCATAAATCAGAAACCTACCTAGCGAACAAATCTCAAAGTACAACATTCAAATCAAAGATAAACAAAACAAAGCAATTATATCGAAGAAGGCACAACAAACTAACTATGTTCCATAGCTACACCTTAATCATCTTCATAGTCATCTTCTTCGCCATACTTCAAAGAAATGCCATCTCATCGCCTTCTTCGCTGGAGTTCAGAGAAGCCCCAAAGTTCTACAATTCCCCAAACTGCCCTTCTGTCATCACCGCCGCCGCCAACCGCCGCGTCTCATGTAGTAATAACAACAATCTCAGCGCCGCCGCCGTAAACGTGGCGATGACCCTCGACGCCGCCTACCTCCGCGGCTCCATGGCGGCGATCTTCTCCGTCCTCCGACACTCTTCTTGCTCTGAGAACGTATTCTTCCACTTCATCACCGCGAAGAACAACGTGAAAAACCTCGAAAACGTCATACTCAGCTCCTTCCCTTACCTGCTATTCCAAATATACCCCTTCGACGACTCCGCCGTCGCCGGACTGATTTCCACCTCCATCAGATCGGCGCTCGACTGCCCTCTAAACTACGCAAGAAACTACCTGGCCGACTTAATCCTTCCCTGCGTCGGAAAAGTCGTCTATTTGGACTCAGATCTGATCCTCGTCGACGACATTGCGAAGCTCGCCGCCACCCCTCTCACCAACGGCGCCGTCCTCGCCGCGCCGGAGTACTGCGGGGCAAACTTCACGGCGTACTTCACGCCGACGTTCTGGGCCAGCCCCACGCTCTCGCTGACGTTCGCCAACAGAAGGCCGTGCTACTTCAACACCGGCGTGATGGTCGTCGACCTTTCGCGGTGGAGGGACGGCGGCTACACGGCGAAGATCGCCGAGTGGATGGAATTACAGAAGAGGATGAGGATATACGAGCTTGGCTCGCTGCCGCCTTTCCTCCTCGTTTTCGCCGGAGATATAGCTCCGGTGGACCACCGGTGGAACCAGCACGGCCTCGGCGGCGATAACTTCCGAGGGCTTTGCCGGGATTTGCATCCCGGGCCGGTGAGCCTCTTGCATTGGAGTGGGAAAGGTAAGCCATGGGTGAGAATCGATGACGATAGGCCTTGTCCGTTGGATGCTTTGTGGGCCCCATATGATCTTTTGAAGACGGCGAATGTTCTTGAATCTTGACCGTTGATTTCAACGAAGAATGTCACAGGTATGTATATATATATATATATATAAATTATATATATATGTGTACTTACGTTACAATGTGTCTGTATTATTGCTATTGATTATCACATCATTTATTCAGTTCAGTTTGTCGTTTTTGTTTCATTTCTTGATTTTTCAGGTAGATCACAAGATCAGAGGAACACAAGGGAGATTTAGAGATCTAATTATTGAGATCCTACTCTGTTGTGTTTGGTGCTTGCAGATATATATACGTATGTGTATTTACATACATATACATATATACACTGTCGGCAAGTAAGAATTGTCCGTTCGTTACAACGTAGGTTCAAAGGAAAAAAAGGCGAATCTTTTACAGTTTTACTTTGTGTAGTTTAGTCATGAAGCAGTATGATGAGATGAGATTATAATATAAACTGATGATGGCTTTGGAACTTTTGTCGGCGGTAATTTGAAGCAAATGTACGTTTTGTAATTTTTGTAAAGAAACACTTGATACAAGGGAAAACAAGAATCACTTGGCTTTTCTCTTGCATGATCTTGACTCAACTGTTGGTTATTGCATCTAACTATTGCCTGAATTAGATGTGGATACAATAAAAATAGTTTTATTTAATTTTTTTGCTTATTTATCATAATTATTATATATTTAGATATTTAGTGTATGAGGCTATTATAGAAAATTCCATGATGTTTGTCTCGGGTCTCATCTGACTGGTGTATGTGGTATGTCATCTTTATTCATGAGAGAACATTTTTTTCAACGTATCTAATCTGAAATAGTTGTGATTGAAAGTTTTATTATATGAAATTTATGATATCAATGGCGATTGAAAGGAAATATATTTTAGCTAGCGTACCCTAAAGCTATCGAAGTCAGGAATTAAATTACAGAACGAATAGAAGTGTCGGCAATGCGACTTGAAAAAGAAGTTATATTTAACTACAATTCAAGTACTATACTCTGCGCTATGTTATGTACTATTATTTTTAGCTTGTATAAATATTTATATGACGCCAAAAGTAGACGTACACATTTGGAAATTATAATGAGCACATGGGCAACAAGAATTAGGCGATATATCTAAATCAATTATTAACAGGCGCCTTTATTATTAACATCATTTTCATTTCGTTAGAACTTAGGAGAAGGCCCATGACCACGTACCTTTTATTACTTTTTTTCGGAAAAAATAAATTAAAATAGAAATTAAGTTCTATGTAAAATTGATTGAGAAAAAAAACGAATAAGTACTATACTCTTATACAAAGAGCCTAGGGGATCTGAAAATATTAATATGTCATGTTATGTATTTACCCTTAGTTGCTTTACAATTCTACCCTTAATATTTAAATTTTTTTACAAGTATATATGCTTAAATCATTATTTTTATTTGTTAAATAACTTGCTTAATAATATAAAATTGGTCGATTTACGATATTAAATTTAATCACCACACACCAACATAAACACATGGATATTGAAAATTAAAATGTACTCCTCAAACGATACAATATCATGGAATGCGGATACCGGATGTGCCCCGCTGGACTTAGATTCAAATATATTTGAAGAGCGAAAAGTTGAAGACTTCTGACAAGCAGTTAATTCAAGGTTGGCAGCAAGAGCCAAGTTGAAGTATAACTAAGTCAAATAAGGAATAAACACAGTGCACAGGGCGACTGCTGCAAAGACCGGACATACCCATTTTGGGGAAAGTCATTAAAAGTTACGTCCGGTACAAAGAGTTATCTCCCAAGGGCCTTCTACATCAAGTCCAACTATAAAAAGGAGACAGACAAGATGGAGAACTTACTTCACCAAAATCAAGGAACGAGAGAAAAAAGTTCAAGCTCATAAGTGATTAAGCAAGAAGTGTTTAGATGTTGTCCTCACTGCATTTAGACCGGTTCGGTTAGTGAGTGAGTAGTTCTCAAGGGACTATAAAAAGCTCTTGTAAGTAGACGGACTGTAAAATGCTGTCTAAGTCGTGTCTGGGAGTTTAGTTAGCTGAGTATCCCGTGGGTTGTACTGAGTTAGTCTAGCTAAGGAGGTTGTGCAACGGGGGTTGTAAAACCAAGTCTTCTAGTGGTGTCTTCCTTGCGAGGAAGAAGGGAAGATGTAGGAGATTTTTGGCTCCGAACTTCCAGAAACAAATTCGTGTCTTTCACAAACACACACACACACAAAACATATCTCCCATCCGGTCTTTGTTCAAAACCGACGGGTTTGCTTCCGCATAAGTCACGTACACAAATATCAAGCACCGGTATCTAACCTTAATTGGTTAAGAACCGAGAAAGAGACTGTGCTTCTTCAGCCCCCTCTAAACACGCAACCGATCATAACGTCTTCGCATATCTTTGTTCTTTTTGCAGATTCTAGGGCTTGTGCATCATTATCATCCTCTCCAATTTGAAAACAAACACTTGCTTCGGATATTGTGGGCGATTTATATGTTTCTCCGCCAGCTATTACCTTTGGCGGAAGACTTCCCTCGAGTAAAAAATCAGTGGCACCTTCCTTCATAGTTGCGATCTTCATGTGCTTGTTCTTAAAGTACATGGGAACAAGTTTTCGAAGTTTGCTCCATTTATCCATTATCGGCGTGACAAATATTCATCCATTAAAAAAAGAAGGGTTATTTTAGATAACCCTAATGGAAAACCACAAAAGTTCAGCATCTAATTTAACAAAGCATGAAATACCTAATGCTAACTCATTATATTGGCCGATCAACTCAATAGAGACATACGATGAATTAACATAGTGTTATATATTATTAAGAGTGATGAAGAGGGAGAAAATAATTAAACTGTTCATTGAATGAAGAAGATTTTCTCAAGCGGACAAGCAAGTGTTCATTTGTCGTAGTAGCATGGTCTTTTGTCCTGTAAACTGATTTTATGAGGTTGAGGACGACCTCAAACAGTCTGATGCTCCGGGAAGGGGCAGTCTGTCTTGAATTTCTTCAATAGCTATCTGGGACAGGCTGATGATTTTATTTCGGAAATTTTCGAGACCTAAGGTGGTCAGGTCATCGTTTGATGGCTCACTGTATCTTCTTACCTTACCTCTCAGTGTCTGTAGGATGATTTTGAGAGTCCCATAATAGTATTTCTCGATCTCCGACAAGAACATGACTCTCTTTAACCCTTCATGATTACTGTAAACTACGACTGGCTTAGGTTCTTTGAAGATAAAACCTTCTGGATATGATGTGAGTTCCTTCTCCAAGCCGGTGAAGCAGGACTGGTAAAGGTTGACCTTCTTTATGTATTCTCAATTGCTATCTGAAGGTCGTGACACCCGTATGTCTCTTGATGGCCTTGTATCCCAACCTGTATCAAAATTCGTTTTGGATGAATTTCCTATAGAATCTTGACAATTGATAGACATCATTGGGATCGATGAACTGCAGGTCACATTCTGTGATAAGGTCTTCTGCGCCGTCTAGTCTTCGCACTTTGTAGATTGGATATTTAAGCCACCTTCCCATCTGCTCGTAGGTGATATCCAATATGTCGCCGATATGTCCCTTTGCTCTCATTTTCTTCTTATCTTTGACTGTGATCCTCGACCCTCCTATCAGTGTCCATCTGCATAGAAATTTATAGGCCACTCTTTTGGATTCTTCGAGGTGTGGCAGGCCTCTCAATTCCATTTCATTGTAAGGTCGAATCTGATCACAATGTCGCCAGATTTTTTCTTCGAATTTCTTCTTGCAATGGGGCTGTGATCTTGACATTTTTCCATGTGCTCTCAGATGCTTCTGGGGCCTCTCTACAGTTCTCTCTGTCTCTGAGTTCTTCTGGCGCCATTCTGGAACTGACTTCAACCGCTGCCCCGATCAGGTCCAGTCTCTCTTGAAATTCATCCTCGGGAGTAGAATCCCAATAGTTTTGAGATGTCCACCCTTGATCGACAATATCAATTTCAACAGGAGAGAGAGAATCGTCGATTTCCTGTGGAGGTGGGTCTGGTGTGAAGTCGGAGGGTGCTTTTTGGAAGGTTGATGGTTGTGGGACTAATGTGAGGTAGTGAGTTGTGGATTGGTGGACGTAGATGTATCTGTGTGGGTTTGGGTTGAGGTGGATGGTTCTGTGTGGGTTGTAGCTGTTTCGACTGATGGAAGCTTCTCCCCCTCAGGACGATCGTCGTCTCAGGGTCGTCATGACGTCGTTTGTGTGAAGGCGGGTCGTAGTGGCAGTTGTATGGTAGTTGAAGACAATGAAGGGGCTCCTTATTCTCGGCAGACAATGTGTCGACCTCGCTGAGAAGGCGGGATAGGAGGGTGTCGCGAAGCTCCATAATTGAAGGGGTGTAAGTTAGTGGGTTTGTGGGTTCGGGTATTAGGGAGTGGTGCTGTGGGGAGTGAGGTAGCGAAGATGTCATACGCTCTTCGACCATTGGTGCTTTGCCTTTGTCTTGGTTTGTTGAGGGTGTAGCAGCAAACAGTTTTGGAAGGATGGATGCCTCCATTTGCTTCATTTCTTTGCGTAGAGCTTCGAGCAGCTGGGCTTGGATCACGTAGGGTAATAACTCAACAAAGCCACGAAGCCGGTCTATTGTCACGACATCAGAATAAATTTATGTGGCGAGGCCCACTGGTACTGAATAGTACTGGGGACGGGACCGGGGCCACACAGGCTTACCGTTAGCATCTTCAATAAGTCGAGCTCATCGAGATGGCCTGATTGCACGGGAGTTGTGATGTACCCATGTCAGGTCTTCAGTCCGATCCTCGAGTATCATCATTGGATGATACTACAGACGTTTTGATCGCGAAGATCAGTCGAGAAAGGTGATTCTGTCCTAGCAAACGGAGAAAATTTTGGGAGAGTGGACACTAGACTCGATGTGCAAGAAGGGGGGATAGCGACGTGGGGCTGGGGGTCGCTTATTTGTACATCTCTCGCCTCCGAGTGAGGCAAGTATGGTTGACTTGGTTCCCCGTGAAGTGTTAAGACAACAGCGTGTTGGGAGGATGTTGAATGGCAAAGGCCGGACTGTGCACGCGCCGTTGGAGCTGACGCGGCGACTTCTACTCGGGAGCTGAGTAAATCAACTCATGATCCTACGGGTTTGGTCCGAGGAGTTATAGTGAGGAGGGGAGGTGCGAAGTTGATCGTCACGGGAGGAGGCGCCGATCTGTCATGTTTTTTTGGTTCGTACTTCGCGTCTGCGCTCAGGACTCTGTCTCACACTCGGACTGGCCCCGGGGTCGGATACTGTGGGGTTGAACCGTATCGTGGGGGCGGAATGATTTTGCATGCGTCTGTAAGCAACGAATGCGAAGTCCGTATGATTGGCTAGATCAAGGAGGTGGCGTGGAAGAGGCAATCCTTGAAGAGGTGTGCCATCCCGTGGTCATTGTAGGTAATTCAGCTTTGGAACTGATTTGAATATTTTTTTTAAAAAATTTTAAGGTACTACTTTTGCTGCCACTTGTTTTCTTTAGTCTGCAAATTTCAAAGGCAAGCATCACATATGAGTAGAGCAAAAACCGAAGCTGTAAAAATTTGTTATGATTATTTGAATGTGAACTGAATAATGACACTGAGTAACAAAAAAAAACCTTAAATGTTATCTTTCTTATGTAGAGTTTGAGATGATGAAGAAGAGCCCAAATGAAATTTGATAAAGAGTGACTTGGGCTAATGAGACCAATTGTTTATAAACATGTCCAACAAACAATGGCTAACGCAATTGTGATAAAGTCCTTATTTGACACAAAATATATTAAAAACAAAAAAAAAATTCTGAAGTTCATTTCAACTTTGCGATCCTTGAGTGCAGCAATGGAGTGAGTTTAGGAACGAAAATATATGTAAGCCACACATGCTAATCGCATTTCAAGGATATTGATACTATATATAATCACGCCTTCCCTTCGTTGCATGCATCTATATATCATATTATATCATATCCTCAAGAAACTCTTAAATAAGACAAAAGGAGAAGATTAAAATCAAGAACGGAGTAGGCCTTCGTTCGTTCTTTGTATTTTCTTAGTCGAAGATGAGGAATGAAGCCAAGCATGATTGTAAGTTCTAAGTGATGGATATAGTCATAAAAAGATTTTCAGAGAAACAAATAATAATATTTTGGGGAGAATAAAAGAATACGGCGACTGGCGCTGAAAATTAAGAGTTTGTGAAGAGTTGGCTAGGGTTTTTAGGTTTTCTGCGGAAATGCAACATACAAAAAGCGGTGATTTGACTTAAATACAACCTGCAGTCAATTTTTTTTTTAATTTAATTTCATTGGTACCGATAGAGAGGAATCAACGATATGCTTTCAATATGATATATGACTTCAAAGCATATTGTTGGTTTCTCATTATTTATGCCGGAAAAATTAAATTAGTAAAAAATGTTCAGGCAGTTGAGTTGTATTTAAGTCGACTCGTCATTTTTTACACATTGCGTTTTCCCAGAAAACCTAGAAACCCTAGCTGACTCTTTATAAACTCTCAAAGTTTCGGCGCCATCCGTCGTATTCTTTTATTCTCCCCAAAATATTGCTTTTTTGTTTCTCTGGCAATCTCTCTTAGACTATATCCAGCACTTGGAGTTTACAGTCATGCTTGGTTTCTTTCTTCATTTTCGACTAACAGAAAGTTTAATTCGAAATTGAATGTTCATGGGCAAGCAACCCAAATTCTCCATTAAATCGAAGATGCTTTCTTGAATTTTTTCATTGATTTTCAGAGCCAAATTCATGATGTATGTTTTCATCATTTTTTGTTATCTATCATTATTACGTCTTTTGATGTTTTTTTTCAATATTTTATGCAGCAGCTGAATGAAGAGATTATTGAATCATGCTATTTTCCACATTTCAAATCCAAATTCACCGCTTATTCCTTCGTTATTTTAGTCACTCATTTTCTGTTCATAAATCGAAATTTAGATTTTTTACACTAATTTCAGATCTACAATTATTGTATTCGATTTCATCGTTATATAATATTTCGTATTAAAACTTTTCTTTTTAATGTATCATGATCACTTTTAATATTTGTGTAGCAACGTAAGAGAGATATTTGTATCTATTTTTTCCCATAGCAAATCTTTAATATTCTTAAGGAACATAAGGAATAAATTCTTGATTTGTATCCCAATGACTCATTTTGGAATCTTTGTCTATGTCAGTGATACTGGCCTTATTATTTTTTTTATTGAAAGCTCATTATGCTTTGTTTCTCACATATTTTCAGGTCTACATCTATATAAGCCGGGCTAACTTCCACTATTTTCAATTGATTTTAGGGAAGAGACACGCAAGCTTATATGGGTTTGAGCCTGGGCTGGAATGGGGCCTGAAAAATCCCTACATTAGTGAAGTTGAAGGAAGCTTATGAAGAGGCTAAGAGCTTGGTTAGAAAAGTATGCAATTGTGTAATCCAATCCATCTATGTGTTACGTCTCAAGACAACACAGACTATGAGACTAGGAATTCAGCCAATTTGGACACAGACATTCTTTTAAAAATGTTGTGATTTGATAATTCGATGTGTCCTTGGGACACTAATTATTGATTGCTTTGAACCAATTTCGGGAATTTGATTATATGTTTGTTAATAATTTTGAAATAAAAAGGGGTAACTTCAATTAAATTCCCCTACCCCTATGATAAATGAAATTTATATCGTATTTTATACCCCGTAAAAGCGTAATATTGGTTGCTATTTATTTGAATATCCCTCGATATCATACGTACTACGTTTATATTTGATTTTGACAGATATTTTGAGAAAACGTTACAACCGAGAATGCTCGAACCTGAGGAACCGTCAAACCAAATATCGGCCCAAAAACAATTGGGCCGATAAATAAAAGTCAGCCCATCTGTTCCAAGCCCAATAAAGGCCAAGCCCATCTACATGTTATAATAGATACACACATACGCATCAAGTGGAAAAAAAGTCCTTCAGCGCAGCCATTGATTCAACACGCACGTTGCTTATTCAATGCGAAGATTTGAGAGAATCTATTTGAAGACTTCAAAGATTTCAAGCCGTTATTGGAGCATCCAAACAAAGATTATTGTCTCCTCCATCATCTATAAATGAAGTGCTGGGCTGCGAAGGACGAGACCGGATACACGCTTACACATCCCTCAAAGCTCACGTTCGAGGCCACCCGAAGCAATATTTGGCAGAGCGTTGAAACACCACCGCGTAGGAACCGAGCTCGCCGCTCTTGGTGCTGCTCGGGGCTGCAATTTCATCATAGAGGAACGGGCGCAGCGAAGCAGTCACGAGCGAGGCAGCTCTGCGTGAATTGGAGTGAGCAAGGCAGTCGTGGGCTTTGATGAACTGATTTCAGCGGCTGGGCTGCGAACGGCGACGAGGTGCTACTGTCTGGGCTGAGAGTAAGAACCGTGAGCAGTACAAAAGAAGGGCAAGGAAAAGGTTGAAGTGGTTCGCCCACTATCTGCTAGACGAAATTACTCAACGGAGGATTAACCCCGAAGGCGTAATTCAGGGAAGAAATTATATTTTTCTCTTTGTCATTTACGTTCTCCGTCGTGTTAATACTTCATATGAGTAGTTAAATCATGTCGTATTTGAGATTAGATGAACCCTAGCGATATCGTACGTGCGTTAAAGTATTATTGTTTTGGCTATTATTACGACTCGGTTACAATTTATTGCTATTATTTTGATTATGTCTATGTGGTCGAAATAATTGTTTGGAAATCGTACGCTACGCTCGAGAGAGGGGCGACGATTAGACCACTCGTAAACGAGCGGAATAAACTCATCGCTAGAGATAGGTTGAACTACCCCGCCGGATTAGAGTCAAATCTAATAGCGGGATTCATCGTTATTTATTGCGGGCGATTAAGTAAGTTAGGGAAGTGTTGGATTAAAATATCTAAGCAATCCGGTTTGATAAACACAAAACTTAGTAATTGTATTACTAACATATTTATTGAGTGTGCAGATAAGCTCGGTTCGAAAAACAGATATCAAATATGAGCTCAGGGCGAAAAACTGGATCGGTCAACTGCCGGTCAATACTGGTCAACGCGGTCAACTGTCGGTCAACCCGGTTTCGGTCTGGTCAGACTGGACTGATCCGGTTCCGGTCTGGACTGGTCGGTTTCGGACTGGTCGGTCTCGGACTGGACTGGTCGGTCTTGGTCTGGACTGGTCCGGTCAATGACTGGTTAGGTCAATGACTGGATTGACTGGTCAGCTGTGACTGATGTACAACTGTTTACTGCAGCAACAGAGGTACAGACAGATAAAGCTGACAGCATTGACCAAAGTCAATAAAGGCTCCCAAAGGCTTCCAACGGGTATATTATTGAGTCTAACGGCTATTTCAAAGTGAGAAGACCTATAAAAACAACAGTGACGGACAGAAACAAGTCAAGGATCCTAGAGCAAAACATATACACATTCAAAGAGAGATCCAAGAGAGAAGAACAAGAGCAAAGAGCAAAGAAGAAAATCAAGAGAGTTCTTCCAAGTGTGTGGGTTACAAAAGTGAGAGAGCTACAACGTTCAAACCCACACACCTCACTCACATATTAGAGAGTTGAGCTTAAGCAGATTAGTTGAGTGAGAGTCTTAGCACATAGACTATAAACAAGTGTATGTAGTCTTCGCATCGAGACGAGAAAGAATGGTGCCGTCTTAGCTAAGAGACGTAAAATACCAAAGTGGTTGTGAGGTTGCGGCCTACAACGTTTACGGTTGACCTTGCGGGGGGCCGTAAGTTTCCGATGGACTGTAAAAAGCTGTCGAAGTAGGTGGATTGTATTATACGACTGCCTAGGTGATTCACTAGATAAGGCTGAGGGCAGCCGGGTAGGTTGTACAATGAGTGTATAACTGAAGTCTAGTGAACCTTCCTTGCGAGGAAGAAGGGGAGACGTAGGAGAGTTAACTCCGAACTTCCATAACAAATCTCATGTCCCTTTCCTACAAGTCAAAACACACACTCCAAATATCCACACCCAAGGTGTTCGACAAAATGCCTTCACCGTCTTGATACACCAAAACCGGACCAAATCACCCACGTACGCAAACCACCATACATAGTTCACAATCAAGCCTAATATATTCCGCACTTGGCCTTGATTGAAGATTGGAAACCGGTTTCACTCTCTAACCGGACGTGAAACCCACCGATGAGCAAAAAATGGTGACCGGTGTTATTCACCCCCCTCTAACACCCGGTCCACGATCCTAACAAGTGGTATCAGAGCGGGTTGTTTCCAATCAAGAACTGCTGATGGTCAATATGGTGAAGATTTCCCACGGAGCTGAAATGAAGATTCAAATGTGGACGGAGAGGTCATGGCGAACACGTAACTTCAAGCAATAAACTGCTCTCTTTGGCTGGGAATCTAGAGACGAGGCCTACATCATTGGAAAGCTGAAGAAGTCTAGTTTCCAGCAAAATTTACGGAGCTCAAAAATATTAAGTACGGAGGGAATTATGGTCGTTTGACTGAAGACTGCCAGATCAGAAACTGATGCGGAAGTGAAACTGGCAGCTTGCGGCAAGTTCGAAGAAGTTGCATAACTTTGCGCTCGAATGTCCAAAATCCGGTCTGAAAGATGCTCCAGAAACTAGACTTGCAGACGATCGTATCCATGTAAGATTCACTTCCCAGTTATGTTTCAAAGAGAGAATACCGGAACTTCAAATAGAAAAACCGGATGGTCAAGACTGGTCGGCTGAAATCTTCTGACAGAAAGCGACAACTTGGGAAAACCGGAATAACTGTGCGCACAGATATCGAAATTCCGGTCTGCGAACTTCTGAGCAAACTAGACTCATAGACGAACGAAACGGTATAGGACTTGCTGACCGGTTCTTCAAATTTGCTGACCGGTTCGTCCCTAGAAGAGGCAGCCCGTTCGTCGAAGTTCAGATGAAGATCAACCACTGATTGAATGGAGCAGTCATACGAAAACTGTTATAACTTTGTCCTCCGATGTTCAAATTCCGGTTCGTAAAATTCCCTGGAAACTAGACTCTGAGATGAACACATTGGTATAGGACCCACTCTCCGGTCATGCTCAGAGGAAACCCGGTCACTCGACGAAGTTCAGTTTGCCGTCGTGTATCGTCTAATGTAGCAGCTGTACGAGAAATGGATTAACTTTTAGCTGGGATGTCAAAACTCCGGTCTACAAAATCTGCTAGAAACTAGACTCATATACGATCGCAATGGTATAGGATTTGCTATCCGGTCACCAACTGGAAATAAGCAGTTTCGACCAAACTGTCTCAGCTCTACGAAAACCGGAATAACTCTGATTCTGGCAGACAGCGGCAACTTGGGAAAACGGGCATAACTTTGCGTACGGATATCCAAATTCCGGTCTACAAAGTGTGCAGCAAACTAGACTCGTAGGGCTTCGCAACGGTGTAGGATATGGGGTCCGGTCATGCTTGGATGAAAGCAGTTTATTCGATGAAGGACAATCAGATGCTCACTGCAGCACCTTCGCAAGAAATGGAATTTCTTTGTGCTCCGACATCCAAATTCCAATCTATCAAACTCTGTGGAAAATAGACTCAGAGACGAGCGCAACGGTATAAGTCTTGCTGCCTAAGTCGGCTCAGATGAAAGCAGGCTATTCGACGAAGTTCAGATTCATTTGCTGCCCCGAGCCTGATGTTCGAAATCAAAGTTGTCTCAATGTCCGGTCACCGTGCAAAGATCTTACAAGACGAACTGGAATAAAGATACGAAGATCAGACGGAATTCTTAGGCATTCTCATGTTTTGACTATCAGTTTTCAATCATCGAAGTTAGAATATTCACTGTTCAGAGATACAACTGATTAAGTCTTGAGAATCAAGGGAGAAGACGTTGAGCCAAGTTCGCATCCACTGGAGCCAGCCAGTACCTAAATCAGCCCTCAACATCACTTTCCAACTTGATTGGGATAGCTAGCACAGACCGGTCAAAGGCATACTCTACTCATCAGACATCGGTTAAAGGCCGAATAAGTGCTGAAATCTTTCGACGGATTGTTGCAACTTCAAGAAAAACTGGAAATGCTCCACATTTCGCCCTTCTTGGAGCGGAAGATTTATCAGTAATAAGGCTGCCTCTACAGCCGAGATTGCACTCAGTCGCTGAAGAGTCTGAAACGTTGAGGAAAACTTAGATGGGCCCTAATCGATGACAAGTTGCGCCGTACAAGAGTAGTAAAATTTCTCAGCCATCGATCAACGACCCTCAACTGACTTCGAGATTAAGCAGTCAAGCAACCAGAACTCAAGAAGTGTGTGCTAGATTGAGGAAGAAATAGAGAAATCAAGACCCGCTTCGGAAAAGCTGTTGCTGAAATTTTTGGGCAGATTGAGCAACGACAGGAAAAGTGGAATAATTTTACGCTCAGATGTCCAAATGCTGACCCGCAAACTCCGGAGGAAACTAGACTCATAGGCGGTCGCAACGGTATATTTCTCACTGTCTAGTTCTACCTGACCGTAATCAGATTATTCGGTGAAGTTCAGCCTGTCGTCGCGAGTCATCAAATGGAGCAGCTTCACGAGAAATGGAATAACTTTGCATTGAGATGTCCAAATTCTGATCCGAAAATTCTGGAGGAAACTAGACTTAAAGTCGGTCGCAATGATATATTCCTCGCAATCTAGTTCTGCTTGAGGAAAATCAGTTTATTCGCCAAAGTGCAACCAGTCCACAGCATCTCGCAGCCGCAGCAACTTCACGGAAACTGGAATATCTTCGCGCACGGTTGTCGGAATACCACTCAGTCAATTTTCCTACACAGTAGACTCATAGGCTATCGCAGCTGTTTGAACTTATCTGCCCGGTAATGGCTGAGAAAAAGCAGTTTATTCTCCAAAGTCGAGCCTACTGTGATGCCCCGGTTTGCAATACTCAACTCATGCTTGCTTTTATCTTCTCCCATCTCGCTCGTATGTGCTCTCACTCTTTATACCTAACCTGTGTGCTCTAATTATTGGATTAAAAAAATCTTATGAACTCTAGATATGGTTAGGGGGAGCATTATCTACTTTTGATAGGGGGAGAAATACTTTGACGCTTGCATGATCCTTTGTGAAATCATATATCTAAGTGTATCCCTACTTGATATGTTATTAACTGATTTACTTTCAGTTGGGGCTATTATTGAAATAAATAGGGGGAGAAAAATTCTTTTGATTATCACAAAAAGGGGGAGAAATATGTTAGTAAATGTCCTTATGTGTTCAAGTTTTGTGTTAATCAAAAGGGGGAGATTGTTGGATTAAAATATCTAAGCAATCCGGTTTGATAAACACAAAACTTAGTAATTGTATTACTAACATATTTATTGAGTGTGCAGATAAGCTCGGTTCGAAAAACAGATATCAAATATGAGCTCAGGGCGAAAAACTGGATCGGTCAACTGCCGGTCAATACTGGTCAACGCGGTCAACTGTCGGTCAACCCGGTTTCGGTCTGGTCAGACTGGACTGATCCGGTTCCGGTCTGGACTGGTCGGTTTCGGACTGGTCGGTCTCGGACTGGACTGGTCGGTCTTGGTCTGGACTGGTCCGGTCAATGACTGGTTAGGTCAATGACTGGATTGACTGGTCAGCTGTGACTGATGTACAGCTGTTTACTGCAGCAACAGAGGTACAGACAGATAAAGCTGACAGCATTGACCAAAGTCAATAAAGGCTCCCAAAGGCTTCCAACGGGTATATTATTGAGTCTAACGGCTATTTCAAAGTGAGAAGACCTATAAAAACAACAGTGACGGACAGAAACAAGTCAAGGATCCTAGAGCAAAACATATACACATTCAAAGAGAGATCCAAGAGAGAAGAACAAGAGCAAAGAGCAAAGAAGAAAATCAAGAGAGTTCTTCCAAGTGTGTGGGTTACAAAAGTGAGAGAGCTACAACGTTCAAACCCACACACCTCACTCACATATTAGAGAGTTGAGCTTAAGCAGATTAGTTGAGTGAGAGTCTTAGCACATAGACTATAAACAAGTGTATGTAGTCTTCGCATCGAGACGAGAAAGAATGGTGCCGTCTTAGCTAAGAGACGTAAAATATCAAAGTGGTTGTGAGGTTGCGGCCTACAACGTTTACGGTTGACCTTGCGGGGGGCCGTAAGTTTCCGATGGACTGTAAAAAGCTGTCGAAGTAGGTGGATTGTATTATACGACTGCCTAGGTGATTCACTAGATAAGGCTGAGGGCAGCCGGGTAGGTTGTACAATGAGTGTATAACTGAAGTCTAGTGAACCTTCCTTGCGAGGAAGAAGGGGAGACGTAGGAGAGTTAACTCCGAACTTCCATAACAAATCTCATGTCCCTTTCCTACAAGTCAAAACACACACTCCAAATATCCACACCCAAGGTGTTCGACAAAATGCCTTCACCGTCTCGATACACCAAAACCGGACCAAATCACCCACGTACACAAACCACCATACATAGTTCACAATCAAGCCTAATATATTCCGCACTTGGCCTTGATTGAAGATTGGAAACCGGTTTCACTCTCTAACCGGACGTGAAACCCACCGATGAGCAAAAAATGGTGACCGGTGTTATTCACCCCCCCTCTAACACCCGGTCCACGATCCTAACAGGAAGCTTGCCCAGCTACTTAAGACGTGGATTAGTTGTTACGAGTCAAAGCGAGTAAGCGCAGTTTCGATCAATCGTAGAAACTCGTATACATACCATAGGAATCCTCACGGTCTAATAGATAGCTAAAAATAGATAGCTTGTTTGTTGTTCGATCGAGCTACGGGGATTCGAAGTCTCAAATACTTTCGCTTTCATAAAGTCGTTCCAACCCCATTATCGTTATTTCATATTTATCGTTTGTTTAGTTTATCGTTGTCTATATTTTTATCTAACCAAAAATATTTACTAGAATATTTAAACGACGGTTTTCTAAAGTATATAGTTCCTTTGGGTTCGATACTCGAATACTTGCCACTTCTATACTATTTTCGATAGGTACACTTGCCTGTTGAGCGTAGGATAGTTTTCGATATTCATTTTATTTTTATTACTCGATCCGCTCGATCAAGTTTTTGGCGCCGTTGCCGGGGAATTATTGATATTTGGAAACTTTAGTTTATTATTCTAGCAATTATTATTATTATTATTATTAGTATTATTATTCTTATTGTGTGTCAGTTTTTATTAAAATTATTTGTATTATTATTTACGAGTATTTTTATTATTACTATTATTTTTGTTCTTATTATTTTTACTATTTATTGTTATTATTATTGTATTATTATTGTGTGTCACTATCATTATTATTAGTATTATTTACGAGTTTTTTTCTCTTATTCTAGGTAAATCGGAGGCAAAGTAATCGCCAAAAATGTATGACGACACCGACACAACCGCGCTCAAAGCTAAGTTCGACGTCCTACAACAACAAATTACAGCAAACGGCCTTCAGATGCAGACCTTAATGAATGCAGCCTTACTGCATCTTACAACGAAGTCAACCGTCACAGACAGTTGCAGCATGCCCCGATGATACCTACAGCTTTTGTGCCTCGTTGTTCATACCCTACATATATCCCACAATGCAATATTGCGGTGGAAGTCATGACGCAACTCAATGTCCATCCATTATATCGGTGGAGCAGGCGGACTATTTAGGATACTACCAAGGTCCGAGAAATTATGTACCCCAAGTTCATCCGAACATGGCCTTCGAAAATCATCAACAAGCTCCTCTAGAATTTCATAATCAAAGAGCACATGGGTTCCAAGGTGGAAATTATGAGAATGCTCCCGATTGTCGGATGGATAAGCTTGAAGACAAGTTTGCCAAGTTGATGGAGAAGCTCGATCGCTTGGATAGTCAAGAAGTCCGGCTGCAAAATGCCGAATCTTCCTTGAGAGCATTAGAGAAGCAAGCCAAAGAAATAGCTAAAACTATCCAACGACGCAAGCTAAGTGCATTAGCTATCAATACGGAGACGCAACCGAAGGAGTATTGCCATGACGTTACACCGAGAAGCAGGGAGGATGTTGCTCCAAGATCACCAGTCAACATTTATCAACCAAAAATTCCATTTCCGGCAGCCCTAACACGGGGAATACCAAAAGATCCATTTGGAGAATATCTTGCCGAGAAGAGCGCCAAGAAGGAAGCTGCGGAGAAGAACGATGTCAACATCCCTGAAGAGAAAGAAGAAGAGCAAGTGAAGAAAGTGGTGACGAATCCCGTGACGCAAGAAGCTCATGTCAAGGAAGATTAATTTGACAAAGAAAAAGAGGTCACGACTAAGCCCCCTGTCAAGGCGAATCAACCGGAGATCCCATACCCAACTATGCTAAACACGGATATGGTTTTCTGAGTGCGGTAAATTTCTATCTCGTCTCGAGCAAATACATTTTAACTTACCGCTTGTCAAATCTCTTGCACAGGTACACCAATATGTGAAAGACCACAAGGACTTACTCACGAACAACTGCAAGATCTATGTTTTACCTACTAATTGTCCTCGAAGCGATGTGCTAGCAACAAGCGATAGATTTCCCGCAGATATATCGCAGGGCACTATGAAAAACATGGAAATTATTAAGGGAAGTAAGGAGGATGATAAAGAGAGGCGCTCCTTTGAGGGACCGCCATGTTTGGAGCTTAAGCAACTCGGTGGTCGTATCCTCAATCGTTATACTGTTTGAACCACTTTGAAAACATTGAACGATGTCTAGCTAAAAGACATTAAAGAAAGCGCTAATTGGGAGGCAACCCAAGACTATCCTATGTTTTTCTTATTTCTATGCACTCTTTAGTTTTTATGATTTTATTTTTCAATAATCGCAGGGAATTCAAACTCTCAATTGTGGGGAGGACCGTATAAAGCATGCACATCAAATTATTCAGGGAAGTTCACTTATCTTTTTATTTCCTCTTCCTTGTGTTACATAATTATTACGTTGAGGGCAACGTAAATCTTAAGTGTGGGGAGGGATTCTGCGAAATTAATGCAAACATCTTATATGTGCATGCCTTGATTTTTGGTATAATTTTTTTTCGAAAATTGGCATAAACTTTTTCGAAAATCATGTTTTCTTCAATCAAAGGGTGATTTCATGTTAGAAATCTTGTGAGTAATTAGGATACATATGCGAGTCGACTTCTTTCTTACATAGATGAACTTGGCGATATCTGATAGATTCGTACACATAATCCTATTTTTGTGAGATTTTTTAGCCTGAGAGCTTTTTGCTCATTTCTTTGGTTGTGTGACATGCTTAATTTATTTCTCTTCAGAACTTGCTTGTGTTTTACGTTTTGAAACTGCTTGATGTGTGATTGTGTGAAAATGAGGAAGGCATTAGGAATTTAGTCCATAGCCAAAGTATCCAACCACGACTGGCCACCGTAGTTATCCACTTTGAGCCAGAACCTTTTATTTGTGAAAACCGGATTATAATTACCGACTTGATTAAGCCTTCAGACATAAATCCATTGGAGCGATAGTAGAAGTGGAGGTTGAGTGCCTGATTCAAAGCACAATCTGTGCTAAATTTCCGAGCTGAGCGTCGAAAAAATAAAAAAAAAGAAACAAAGAGAAAAAAAGGAAGAAAGAAAAAGAAAAAAATATATATATCTTGACTAAGAACCCTTCCTCCGATAATCTTTCACTCTCAAAAGCGTATTATCTTTTCCTAAATCGAGAAGTTGAGAGAAGGACTTGGTGAAAAAAAAATACGAAAGAAGTTGAAAAAAAAAAGACGAGCCTTGGCGCATTCGAGACGATGGCTTGATTCCAACACGACTACAGCTCATATCCTTTTTACGCTTATTCCTTTCATATCTTATCTCAGCCATATTATAATCCGGTAAAGACCTTTCCATTCACGCTTGAACACTGAAAGTGGTAGATTTACGAATCACTTGCAAGCTTATGATAGAGATTTGATTAGTGCATGACCCGAGCGATATCACTGACATCTTAACCTATACACTTAGTGATCTGAGTGAACCTCTGTGAGGTGCGGATTTTGATAGGTATCGCTAAAGAAAATCGTGTAGTTAGTCGTTGATTGCAAATATGCTTTCCGACTTTACTTGCATTTTCTCCTACGTGATTTTGTTCTTGATTGATATGTTGCATAATTTTATCCTTCAATATGCCATTATTTATTTGCTTGAGGGCAAGCAAACACTTAAGTGTGGGGAGATTTGATAAATGAAATTTATATCGTATTTTATACCCCGTAAAAGCGTAATATTGGTTGCCATTTATTTGAATATCCCTCGATATCATACGTACTACGTTTATATTTGATTTTGACAGATATTTTGAGAAAAACTTACAACCGAGAATGCTCGAACCTGAGGAACCGTCGAACCAGATATCGGCTCAAAAACAATTGGGCCGAAGAATAAAAGTCAGCCCATCTGTTCCAAGCCCAATAAAGGCCAAGCCCATCTACATGTTATAATAGATACACACATACGCATCAAGTGGAAAAAAAGTCCTTCAGCGCAGCCATTGATTCAACACGCACGTTGCTTATTCAATGCGAAGATTTGAGAGAATCTATTTGAAGACTTCAAAGATTTCAAGCCGTTATTGGAGCATCCAAACAAAGATTATTGTCTCCTCCATCATCTATAAATGAAGTGCTGGGCTGCGAAGGACGAGATCGGATACACGCATACACATCCCTCAAAGCTCACGTTCGAGGCCACCCGAAGCAATATTTGGCAGAGCGTTGAAACACCACCGCGTAGGAACCGAGCTCGCCGCTCTTGGTGCTGCTCGGGGCTGCAATTTCATCATAGAGGAACGGGCGCAGCGAAGCAGTCACGAGCGAGGCAGCTCTGCGTGAATTGGAGTGAGCAAGGCAGTCGTGGGCTTTGACGAACTGATTTCAGCGGCTGGGCTGCGAAGGGCGACGAGGTGCTACTGTCTGGGCTGAGAGTAAGAACCGTGAGCAGTACAAAAGAAGGGCAAGGAAAAGGTTGAAGTGGTTCGCCCACTATCTGCTCGACGAAATTACTCAACGGAGGATTAACCCCGAAGGCGTAATTCAGGGAAGAAATTATGTTTTTCTCTGTCATTTACGTTCTCCGTCGTGTTAATACTTCATATGAGTAGTTAAATCTTGTCGTATTTGAGATTAGATGAACCCTAGCGATATCGTACGTGCGTTTAAAGTATTATTGTTTTGGCTATTATTACGACTCGGTTACGATTTATTGCTATTATTTTGATTATGTCTATGTGGTCGAAATAATTGTTGGGAAATCGTACGCTACGCTCGAGAGAGGGGCGACGATTAGACCACTCGTAAACGAGCGGAATAAACTCATCGCTAGAGATAGGTTGAACTACCCCGCCAGATTAGAGTCAAATCTAATAGCGGGATTCATCGTTATTTATTGCGGTCTGCAATTAAGTAAGTTAGGGAAGCTTGCCCATCTACTTAAGACGTGGATTAGTTGTTACTAGTCGAAGCGAGTAAGCGCAGTTTCGCCAAATCGTGGAAACTCGTATACATACCATAGGAATCCTCACGGTCTAATAGATAGCTAAAAATAGATAGCTTGTTTGTTGTTCGATCGAGCTAGGGGATTCGAAGTCTCAAATACTTTCGCTTTCATAAAGTCGTTCCAACCCCATTATCGTTATTTCATATTTATCGTTTGTTTAGTTTATCGTTGTTTATATTTTTATCAAACCAAAAATATTTACTAGAATATTTAAACGACGGTTTTCTAAAGTATATAGTTCCTTTGGGTTCGATACTCGAATACTTGCCACTTCTATACTATTTTCGATAGGTACACTTGCCTGTTGAGCGTAGGATAGTTGTCGATATTCATTTTATTTTTATTACTCGATCCGCTCGATCACCCTATTTTCTTACACATAACTCCCCATTCCATATTATTTACAAACTCCCTAAATCAAAACAATCTTACACATAACTCCCCATGGACGATTTTGCCCCTATATTTTTGTAGTACCATTATACGTATGTTTGTAGTACCTCATGGATGATTTGCCCCCTCTATTAATTTCCACACCCTCACCCAACTTGTAGTACCAATATACGCATGTTTGTAGTACCAATGTATAGATGTTCGTGGTACCATCTGACACGCTCGAATACTATCAAGTGTACTAGGTCGTGCAAGTAGTAAAACGGACGAAGTCCGAATCGATCCACGAAGACAACTCGATTAATTCTAAGATATTATTCCTAATTTTAATTTAGACTAAGGGAATTTTTATAGTTTTAATGATTTGGTTAGAGAGATAAAAGACGCAAATAATAAAATAATCGCTAATAAAATAGATGAGGATAAAACAGTTGAGGACGACGTGATCAAGACACATGCTCAGCACAAATTATTCATACGTCTTCATGCAATCTAATTAATCTAATCAATATGAATCATAGTCAAGGTAGAATTTCCTGATATATGTGCTACTCATTTGTCCTGCAATAGCAACACTACGTAAATAGAGAACCAATCAACTACATGTCTATATGACTGTAGTTCCTATACGTGCATTCGATCTTCATGAAATTCCCCGAGTTTAGACGCTTTCGGCACCTACGGTCTCAGAAACCAAACGAAACCGAACTCCATCTCCGGTCGGTTTTACGTAGTGATATTCTATGTTTTGTTCTAATCGGTCTAATCACTTAGTCCGTCTCATAAACCAATCAATAATCATACGCATGTACGCCAATCACACTTACGCATGTGAAGCACAAACAAAGAATACGTAACTCAAATCATATGATTAAATAAAATAATAATTGCATTAATACGTAGTCATAATTCGGCATCACACGGCCTTAATCACAAAAGAAATTAGCCTAGCATATTAATATATGAAAACGACAACGAATCGGAAGAAAACATTGTCGGAAAAAATATTAAAAAGGTAAGAAATTCGCCCTTTTTCGGTGTTCGACTCGTCTCGCTCTTGGCCATCGTTCGCCTCTTTATTTTCAGTCGTCAGTCTCCGCTCTTTATTTCCGTCGCAGGTTTGCTCCTATTATTCTCAGCCGCCGGCTCTTTGGTTTACCCGAACTTGCAGTACCAATATACCTATGTTTGTAGTACGAACGTATGGATGTTCGTGGTACCATTCCGTGAGCTAGTGTAGCACCATACGTAGGTTACTTGTAGTGTCTTTTCCGTACTATGTGCTTAACTATCGCATCTCCTATCCTAAAATTGTAGCACCAATACACATATATTTGTAGTACCAATATATAGATGTTCGTGGTACCGTATTATATGGTAGTGTGGTACCAATATTAGGTAACTTGTAGTACCAATATCTATGGTAACCGTCACGATAAAAAAAATTCGGATGGCGTCAAAAAATTCGGTACCAAAACTTGAAGTACCAATATACATATGGTTGTACTACCACCGTATAGATGTTCGTGGTACCATACCGTGAGGGAGTTGGATCGAGCTCATCAAATGTAGGCAATTGTTCGACTGTCTTCAGAAGATCTTTGTCGAGAATAACGTCGGTGTTTTCGATTTGACTTTGAAAGATTAGTACATTTGTCCCTTGTACTTGATCCATCAGTCCCCAAAATTGCTACAGATAGACTTGAGGGATGGTTGCTGCTATGGTGAATGTCGGCAGCATGAACTGTTTTGAGTATTGCGATGATCACCATGTCTGAACACTTGAATGCTGTTGTGTCCAGTTGGTATTGTTCTTCAATGGCTCGACCCATTTGAAGGTGGGATAAATTTGGTCATGATCTGGAATATCCATGATCTGAAAAATATGAACACTATTTCATTAGAATCAAGTAGTGAAGGTCTTCAAGGCATAATTCCAACACGTTTCCCCCTCCCCCCCCCAACACGTTAGTGAGTTGTGGATTGGTGGACGTAGATGTCTCTGTGTGGGTTTGGGTTGGGGTGGATGTTTCTGTGTGGGTTGTAGCTGTTTCAACTCGTGGAAGCTTCTTCCCCTCAGAATGATCGTCGTCATCAGGGTCGTCATGACGTCGTGTGTGTGAAGGCGGGTCGTAGTGGCAGCTGTATGGTAGTTGAAGATAATGAAGGGGCTCCTTATTCTCGGCAGACAATGTGTCTACCTCCCTGAGAAGGCGGGATAGGAGGGTGTCGCGAAGCTCCATAATTGAAGGGGTGTAAGTTAGTGGGTTCGGGTATTAGGGAGTGGTGTTATGGGGAGTGAGGTAGCGAAGATGACATACGCTCTTCGACCATTGGTTCTTTGCCCTTGTGTTGGTTTGTTGAGGGTGTAGCAGCAAACAATTTTTGAAGGATGGGGGCCTCCATTTGCTTCATCGAGCTGAGCTTGGGTCACATAGGGTAATAACTCAACAGAGCCACGAAGCCGGTCTATTGTCACGACATCAGAATAAATTTCTGTGGCGAGGCCCACTGGTACTGAATAGTACTGGGGACTTGAGGGACCGGGGCCACACAGGCTTACCGTTAGCATCTTCGATAAGTCGAGCTCATCGAGATGGCCTGATTGAACGGGAGTTGTGATGTTCCCCATGTCAGGTCTTCAGTCCGATCCTCAAGTATCATCATTGGATGATATTTCTACAGATGTTCTGGATTGATCACAAAGATCAGTGAAGGTGATTCTGTCCTAACAAAAGGAGAAAAATTTGGGAGAGTGGACACTAGACTAGATGTGCAAGAAGGGGGGTAACGACGTGGGGCTGGGGGTCGCTTATTTGTACATCTCTCGCCTCCGAGTGAGGTAAGGATGGTTGACTTGGTTCCCCGTGAAGTATTAAGAAAACAGCGTGTTGGGAGGATGTTGAATGGGAAAGGTCGGGCTGTGCACGCGCTGTTGGACCTGACGCGGCGACTTCTACTCGGGAACTGAGTAAATCAACTCATGTTCCTATGGGTCACGGGAGGAGGTGCCGATCTGTCATGTTTTCTTTTGGTTCGTACTTCGCGTATGCGCTCAGGACTCTGCCTCACACTCAGATTGGCCCCGGGGTTGGATACAGTGGGGTTGAACCGTATCGTGGGGGTGGAAAGATTTTGCATGCGTCTGTAAGCAACGAATACGGAGTCTGTATGATAGGCTAGATCAAGGAGGTGGCGTGGAAGAGGCAGTCCTTGAATAGGTGTGCCGTCCCGTGGTCGTTGTTGGTAATTCAGCTTTGGAACTGATATATGCTCCGCGACTGGTCTGTGGGTTCGGCTTATGTTCCATGTAATGATGAATCAGAACTTGGAACCATCGTAGGAAGGTGATGCCTTTCTTCTTGGAAGTCTTCAGGTGATCCCGATACGAATTTGATCCTCTATCTCTCTCATGAAGATGTCCGCATAGTCGAACCGTTTCCCGAACGCAATGACGTAGAAGAGTTTGAGGATGTTGTGTTGCAGCGATCTTGTCCGGTGTGTTTTGGAGAGAGACATTTGTTGATCAACCTGAATAATGTGCTCCACGGGCTTGGGAGTTTGTTGACTGAAAATGAGGAGATTTCAGTCAGCGATGGGGTGCATCCCAGTTGTAGCATCCCATTACGTAGTTCTTGAGTGGAGGGAGTTGGATCGAGCCCATCAAATGTAGGCAGTTGTTTGATTGTCTTCAGAAGATCTTTGTCGAGAATAACGTCGGTGTTTTCGATTTGACTTTGGAAGATTAGTATATTTGTCCCTTGTACTTGATCCATCAGTCCCTAAAATTGCTACAGAGACTTGAGGGACGGTCGCTGCTATGGTGAATGTCGGCAGCATGAACTGATTTTTCAGTATTGCGATGATCACCATGTCTGAACACTTGAATGCTGTTGTGTCTAGTTGGTATTGTTCTTCAATGGCTCGACCCATTTGGAGGTGGGATAAATTTGGTCATGATTTGGAATATCCATGATCTGAAAAATATGAACACTATTTCGTTAGGAATCAAGTAGTGAATGTCTTCAAGGCATAATTCCAACACGTTTCTCCCCCCCTTTATTATTAATTTTTTTGTTGTTTTTATTCCTTTTTAAGTATATATATATATATATATAATGAAAAAAATGAAAACACGAGAAATATAAAGTTGAAGATGATTTGGAAAAAAATTGGAAATGGATGTTAGTTGCGAAAAATTGACCAAGGATATCGAGAAATTGAAATGAAAATGAATTTCGCGAAATCGTGCAATTTACTTTGACAACGTGGAATTTACTGATGACTAAAAGTCATGCAATGTACTTCGAAAAATTTAAAATCAAATATGATCTCGAAATCGACTGATTTGATAATTAGATGATGACCCCGAAATCGATCGATCCAAAGGGGTTTGGAATAATTTAAATAGCAACCGCGAAATCATGCAATTTACTTCGAAAACTATAAAATCAAATATGATATCGAAATCAGCAGATTTGAAAATTTGAGGATGACAACGAAGTCGATCAATTTAAAATGAATTCGAATAATGTAAATAGGGACTTCGAAAGCCTGCAATTGACCTGTGACATCGAAAACGTGCAATTTTAATTATGGCTTGAAAAACGCGCGATTTTGAAATCCGATTTTGAAATGATGCAATTTATTTGTGACTTCGAAAATGTGCAACGTACTGATGATTGTGAAATTCGATTTCAAATTAGGGGATAGTGAACAGTGTTTTCGAGGTCGAATTGAAATAAGGAATTCGAGATGTAAAACCAAAAAAAACGTTCAATTTGAAAACAAGAATTTCGAGGCGAAAGCCCAAAATTGCGTTTAAAACAGTGAAAGTGAGTCGAATCGATTTGTTTACGGTGATTTCTTCAGCTTCAGACCTGTATCGACAACGGAAGAAAAATGAGAAATATCATAAGAAACATATTCCGAACTTACCCGTTGATGATGGAGGAATTTGAGAGAAAAGCTGATGATAATAAGAGAGGTGAAGAGTTCGTGTTTCGAGAGGGTTTCCGAGCGGATGGTGAATTGTCGGAGGTTTTCGAGAAGATGAAGTGAAGAAGACGACAGATATGATATAGTAGAATGATAACAATATTCCCCCTAGATATATGCGTTAATTATTTATATGACAAGTTAACTCCCCCTAAATCATGCAATTATTTTTCTCCTCCTAAACGCATGCATAGGCTTACATAGTGTATAATGTTGTTACCCCCTGAGTTGTATAGCCTAGCATGTATGTGACTGTGCTAAGAGGTGAGATTCAACATGCCCAACCTACAGACTAAGAACTGGAATCATTTCTCATCCAATGCTTTAGTGAAAAGGTCGGCCAGTTGAAGTTCAATGCAAACAAAATGCATGTCTATGACGCCGTTTTCAACATGATTTTTTATAAAATGATATCTAAGGTCAATGTGCTTAGTTCGAGAGTGATGTACGGGGTTGCATGTAATTGCGATAGCACTCTTAGAATCACTGTATATAGGGATATTATGTAAGTCAAACCCGTAATCTAGGAGTTGGGTGCACAAAATTTGTGAACAACGCAGCTGCGACATATTCTGCCCTAGCTGTCGATGTGGAAACACAGTGTTGTTTCTTAGAAGACTAGCAAATCAGTTTGTCTCCCAACGGTTGAGCACCACCTGATGTGCTTTTTCTATCCATGCGACAGCCTGCAAAATCTGAGTCAGCGTATCCAATTAATTGAAAACTAGAGTTTTTGGGATACCATAATCCAAAATTTGGAGTTCCTTTTAGATACCGAAGGATTCTTTTGACTGCAGTCAGGTGTGACTCTTTGGTATTCGCTTGAAAGCGTGCACATAGGCAAGTGGCAAAAACGATGTCTGGTCTGCTCAAGGTCAAGTAGAGTAGAGGCCCAATGATTCATCGATAATGCGTTTCGTCGATAGGTTTTCCAGAGGGATCTGCGTCAGGTTTGCATGCTGTGGACATAGGTGTTGCTATGGAGGAGCAATTTTTCATCTTGTATTTCGTCAGAAGATCACTAATATATTTAGACTGACTAGTAAAGATGCCATCGGATATTTGTTTGATCTGCATTCCTAGAAAGAAGTTCATTTCACCCATCATGCTCATTTCAAATTTAGTGGCCATTAAATTACCAAATTCCTCGCATAATTTACGTTCGTAGAGCCAAAGATAATATCGTTAATGTAAATTTGAACAAGTAAGATATTGGAATCTTTTCGCTTAATGAATATTGTGGTGTCAATTTGACCTTTGGTGAACCCGGATTCGGTAGGAAGGTAGAGATAACGCCATACCAAGCTCGTGGTGCTTGTTTAAGACCGTAGAGTGCTTTGTCAAGACGATACACGAAGTCAGGCTTGGTTGAGTCTACAAATTCTTCAGGTTGTCCAACATAGACTTCTCTTTTAGAATTCCGTTCAGAAAGGCTGTCTTAACGTCTATTTGGTAAACAGTGAAATCTCTATGTGCAGCGTATGCAAGAATAGACGAAAAGCTTCACTTCGAGAGACTGGAGCAAATGTTTCATCGTAATCAATGCCTTCTTGATGGTTGTACCTTTAGCTACTAATCGAGCCTTTTCGGATCACCATGCCATTTGCATCCTTTTTGTTTTGAAGACCCACTTCGTTCCGATGACTGTTTCCCTTTAGGCCTTGGAACTAAGATCCAAACTCGTAGCCGTCCAAATTGAATAAGCTCGTCTTGCATAGCAATGATCCACCGGTAAGAGCTTCAGAGACTTTCTGTGGCTCAAGTTGGCGCATAAAGCATGAGAAATGGCTTGTGTGGTCTGTAGATTTACGGGTAATTACCCCTTTGGACGGATCACCAATGGTCTGGGCAGGCGGGTGAATATCTCCATGAACATCTCTAGATACGACCTCCGTAGTTTCTACATTATGGGACTCTCCGTAGTTAGCTTTTTTGTCCAAATGCTGGTGGAGAAATGCAACGTAATCATCCAAAATTGCACTTTTCCGTTCTCGCGTTGACCTCTGTAGGGGCGCTTGTTCCATATGAGGTTCATGAGATTGTTCTTGATGATCAGCTTCAGCTTCACCTTCCTGATCATAATGAGCGGTTACAGGTGGAGTATGGTGTTCAGAGAGAGATGTATTTGGTCTATCGATACTGTCTATGGCAGGGGGCGAATGAACATTTCCCGAATGAGATGATACATCATTTGGAGAGTGAGCATGAGATGAGTGGGATGTCAGTTCCTGAAGAGGTAGGGAGGTCTTCTATTTTTGTTGTTGAGTAGGTTAACGGTTGGACAAAGTTTTCTGCTCGTCGAATTTCTGCTTCAGGAGAGTGCACTGAATCTGGAATTAGATGAAAGTCTTCAAGTAAGAAATCCAGAGGTGCTAGATTTTTATTTGAGGGATCTGTGTCCTTTTGGGGAGTCGCCGTTGTATCTGAGAAAGTAGAGTATGTAGGTACATATATAGGAGTTGATCGCTGGTATTGTTGCAATTGTCTCGTCAAATGTGATAGTTTCACTTTCACGCACAACCTTAGCAATTTTGAGAAATACTCTAAAGGCTTTTGATGTCAAGGAGTACCCAATGAACGTGCCTTCAAGTGCTTTGTGGTCAAACTTGCCTCTGTTACTTCGGTCATCTGCAACAAAGCACTTGCAACCAAACACTCGAAGAAATGAGATATTTGGCGAATGGTTATTAATAATCTCGTAGGATGTCTTCTCAAATCTTTTGTGGATTGATGTGCGATTCTGAGTGAAACAAGAAGTGCTTAGTGCTTCAGCCCAGAATGAATGTGGAAGATTTGATTGAATTATCATTGTACGTGCAGCTTCAACAAGAGTTTGATTTTTTCGTTCGCTAGTCCATTCTGTTGGGGAGTTCAAGTAGCTGAGAATTGTTGTGAAATGCCTTGTGACGCATAGAAGGTACTCAATCGGCTATGTTTGAATTATGTACCATTATCAGATCTAATGATACCAACTCGAGTCTGCAGCAAATTCTGTGTGGTTGTCACGAATGTTTTGATTATGGAGGAGGTCTCGTATTCATTTCGTAGAAATTTCGTCCACGTGTATCTGGAATAGTCATCTACGAGAACAAGAACATATTTGCGACCACTGGACTTTATGTTCTCATTGGACCGCATAGATCAACGTGAGGAAGCTCTAGAGGTCGGGAGGAAAAAGCGATGTGTTTGGATTTATGAGATGCTCTTTTCATTTTTCCTAGTTCACACACACGATAAAGATGTTCCTTTCAATACGTAAGATTTGGTAGTCCTGTGACGAGTTACTTAGTTGATAGTTTGTTAAGACCTTTAAAGGTTAAATGGGATAAGCGGTTGTGCCAGAGGATGTTTTGATGAGTTGAAGCTTTAGAGAGTAGGCAGATATTCCTGGTCGGGATTGTCGTTTTAAGATCAATCATATAGAGATTTGTTTTGTTTTCCGAATGCCATGGAGTAGGTTGTTACCCTAGTCGTCATTGACGCTGCATTTCGTGCTTTGCAGTTGATCTCGAGGCCTTTATCGCAGAATTGACCAACGCTGAATAGATTATGTCCCAATCCCTTGACGTAGGAGACGTCCTGGATGGTCAGATTTGCGTGATGTAGATCTCTGCGACCTAGGATTGGGATGACTCATTGTTCCTGAAACGTACTTTATCGCCATATTTTTCAGTATAGTTGCTCAACAGTTCTTTATTCCCAGTCATGTGTGGAGCAACCTGAGTCTAGATACAACACATGATGGACCTGTAAGAGGCACGAAATTGGAAATATTTCGGTACCCACTTGAGAATGGGCACTGCCCATTTCATAGTAGATAACTTAGCAGAACTAGTAGCAGGATTAATAACTATGCCAGTCTTTGCTTTGGCGGAGGTAATGTTAGATTTTGGAGTCCATTGCTTCAATCCTTGTTTTGAGTGTGTAGAGTGATGTTTTTGCTTGGGCACCCAAATCTGTTTAATAGTAAGAGTATGCCCTATTGATTTTTTATTCAATGATCGATTGAATGTGGGAGTGTTCGAGACAATGATGCATCTTATATATATTAGATTTATTAAAACGGGGAACATCATAGTACCTAATATTTTTCGAAGAAATAAAATTTTGTTCATCAGGAGCATAAGTAGTAAAGCAGAAAGCCTTGGTAGGAGTGGGTTCAGATTTCAATTTTCAGACCTAGGCCATCGTCTTTCTTCTTAGTAATTCTCTTGCCTGTAGTCAAATTTAACATGGTATTAGGAGCTAAATCGTGAGTCGAAAAAGAATCAACTTCAGAGGAATGATCGTTGATGTCCTGGAGGAGTGAGATTTCAACTAGAGAGTCAGTCTTTCCTTTTGTTTCTGTCTTCTCTTTTTGAGTTTGTGAGCCTGACTTAGCAAAGAATCGTGCATCATTCTTGATTGTGCTTGCAGTTGCTAGTCTAAAACGAGAGTTTAAGGCAAGTGCATCATCGTAGGAATAGTGAAAATCAGAGAGCATAGATGTTCGTACATGTTCAGAAAGTTGTGAATGAGAACTTGATGCCCTAATTTTAATTTCCTCCTTCTCTTTAGAGGAAGGTGCACGGTTTTCAAATAATAGGTCATCTCCTATGGCTATCTCCTTCCCTTTCATTCTCCTTTGGGTTGGTGATGTCTACTTTAGACTCAGCTAGAGGCATTTGTGAGGAGGAAGCTGTAGTGTTGTTGATTTGTTTTTCAAGTGAGAAAATTATTGTCAATAGCACGTCATTCTCTACCTGAAAAACAATCTTTTCGACTCCAGGGTCGAGCGCAAATCAGAGATTTCCTTAATAACTGCTGGGATATATGCACTTGAGGTACTTAGTTTTTTACACCTATTTCTTCAGAAGAGGGTGTATAGATAGGTAGTCATCAGACAAAGGCATTTTCTTTGTCCTGTAACTATTATTCAGTTCCTCATAGTCAAGTGGGATTTCGGCTCAGTCCTCTCTATTCCTCTTATTCTTGTCCAGCTCATCAAGTGCAGATGATCTCGTGAAAGGCATTAGACTAGGTATATTTAATCCTAGGAAACTAATGTCATAAAGAGGTAGGGGTTTCTTCATGATTGATAGAATCTCGAACGAAACCTAATCCTTCACGTGGATCATAAAATTCTATGTCTTTAGGCTTGTGCAAAAAGATCCTTCTATCTGTTTGTCCTCTTTTTGTTAGGAGATCCTCATGTTTTTTTTTCTTTTGGAGTACAAACGATTTCGTTCTTTAGATATGAATTCATTTTTGTAGGGATGTAGAGTTTCGCCCTTCCTCACTGTTCTTGAAATGTTTTCCTTTTCGACCAGTTTCTCTTCTAGATCTCTTATCTTAGTTTCAAGTCTGATGGAGGTATTCTGAGCTTGTTGTAGGAAAGAGTTTAGCTTAGCTTTTCCCACTAGTTCGGTCCGCAAGACTTTTTCATTGTTTTCTAGCTTAGTTTCTAGTTTTCTTAACGATTTGTTTTCCCTAACCATAGATGTTGTGCTCCTCATCTTCAGAGTGGACCTCGACATTTGCCGTGAGTGCTAGATTTTCTTCCTCATTTTCAGAGGTGTCCTCGAGCCATGATTCCTGTTTTGCCATGAGTACGACACCCGACCGTTTTTGTTTGAGAAGTTGGGCTTTCTTGGTGTAGTATTCAATGTCTTTTTTCTTAGGCAGGAAGCAATCTCGATCAAAGTGGCCTAGTTTGCCGCAGATGAAACATTTTGATCCTTCAGGGATGGCTTGGGTTCAGATACGTCAGTCTTTTGGTCTCGCTTCTTTGAGCAGCTTGTCTTGAGACGATTTGAGGACCTATTCTTGGCGTATGAATCAAATCGTTTGGTGATGAGTGCCATTTGTTTTGTAATGTCTGCCAGCTCTGAATCCGATTCTGCACCGATGTTATTATTGTCCTCTTCAGATGAGCTCAGATTTTGTACAGCCTTTGAACTCTTTCTTGCTTTTCGGTTGCTAATTAGGGCGAGAGTTTCCATGGCTGCTTTTTTCTTTTGATGCTTTCTGGATCTCGCTAATGTCTTCAACATGTTGGGCGAGACCGACAAAGAGGCGATGAATGTCCATCTCTTCTAGGTCCTTGTTCTGTCTGATATTGCTTGCAATTTTCCTCCATTCCGGTTGCAGTGCTGAGAGAAAACGTATGTTGATCTCCTCACCAATTCTGGTTACACTGATCTTTCTCATCTCATTCACTAGTGTGAGGAGTCGTTGATAGGTCTCATACTGTTCTTCTCCATCCTTGGCTTTGATCGAGTCATATGCGGTGAGAAGGTTGGATTTCTTTGCCTTATATCCAAATTCACTTCGTTGCATCATTTTATTTATTTCGTCCCACATTTCTTTGGCAGATTGTAGGTTGTAGACCTGCATGAATATGTCGTTTGGAATGCTTTGGCAGAGATATGTCCTGGCTTGATGATCGGAGCGAGATTGGAGTTTTTCAGCTTCAGTGTAGGCCAAACTAGGTTTCGGTTCTTTAGAGGCTGAAACGGGTGGATCATTGTCCGGATTTCAAGGAATGGTGATCCAGAATTGTGCCGCACCTTCAGTGATGGATTCATACATTAGGTCTCCATTATCCTTGCTGTCGATGAAGTTCATGAACCTGAGTGTCCATCCTGTATATTCATCCCTTTTGAGGATGGGAAGTCTTGTGTCGTTTCCAAGCGAGTATGGGTCCATTCTTGTAGTAGGTTGGATGTGGATCTTAATCGTGTTGATCAACTAAATCTTAGACGCTTTAACAAAGCAAAATAATGTTAGAAAAAATAGAAGAAAAATAAGATGAACACAAGATTTAATTATTATTATTAATGAAAAAAATGCAATGTTCGAAGAACGTCTCTAGATATGGTTTTTGAAGATGTTTGTGAATAGATTTTATTTAAATTCAATTTCTGAATGTTTTTAAAAGATTTTCTCGAGAACCAGTTGATATTAATTTTGAGAAGTTCGAAATCAGAGGTGGTTTTCGAAGATGTTTTGTGAGTAGATTTTATTTAAATTCAATTTCTGAAAGTCTTCGAAATATTTTCTCGAGAACCAGTTGAACTTAATTTTAAGAAGTTCGAAATCGGATGTAGTTTTTGAAGATGATTGGGATTTGTAATTAAAAGCATTTGTCGAGGAGCAGTAGTGAAGATCGAAATTAAACTTCTCGAAGTGAATCACGAAAAATTTAAATTAAATAGAGGATTCGAAATCCTTTTAAAAAAAATTATTTTGACTTTTCCAAATGCAACTTCTCGAGAAGTTCTATTGAAGATAAAATTGATTTTATGATTCGAGGATGTCGAAAACGTTAAAATTCGCTGAAAAAGTTCGACAAATTTAAAATTGAGATTTATTTCGAAAGAAATGTCGAGAAGCACATTGAAATAAATTCAGATTTCGAGAGGGATATCGGGAAGCGTAAAATTGAAATTTAAAAACAGATTCCGAGTAATTGAAATCGAGAGAAACTCGAGAAGTGTCTTGCTCTTCGAAAAGTTCTGGTGCGTCGTAAAATTTGAATCTTCATCTAAATTCACTGGAAACTGATAATTTTGATCAAAGTTATGAGAAAACAGATATTCAATTATGCATTATTCCAGAAATCAAGCAGAATTCGTGGAGTTAAAAATTGATAGTTTTTTTTAATAGCAGTGAAAAAAGAAACTTCAGAATAGAGCGTTGAAAATCAGAAAGCTTCGTTGAATTTGATCTACGATTTCGGCTCTGATACCACTTGTTGGTCCGTTTAATCCAACCTTGACATGATTCATAATTGGTATTACCTTTACGATGAATTAAGGATGCTAAAGAGCAGAGTAATAACACCAGACGAATTGGAGAGTTTGTACGATGAGATACGCGCGAGATGTTTAGCAGAATACTTCAATTCTTATAATGAATCAGTACCCTAAATATTGTAATGTTTAGGATATTTATACATAAGCCATAATGGGCTATTGAGCTCAATGTAACTAATATACCCACGGGTTATGTATATTTATAATCTGGTCCTAGCTCAATATAAATTACAGATTTAGGCATAAAACTAGATTGAACACAATAAAATATCTCTACCAACAAGTATTGAGAGAAACTCGATTATATAAACCCTATTAGCAGAAGTTTTTTATATTTAATATATGGAGATGGTAAATAGATTTAATCTTTTTTCTTTCTTGATTGAAAAGAAAGGATGAGGCTTTAATTCTAAAATGTAAATTAAGTCAATTACGCAAAAACAAACGAAAAAATAATCGCAGTTTGTATCATCATAATTCACAAAACGCATGATATCCATTCTCTGAATGTGTCGAAACAGAACAGAGATTAATGCGTTTCGTTTCAAGAATTTCATTTGGGGAATCGACTGAAATCGCAAATTGCCTCCTTTTGTATAAATAAATCATTCGACAATTTGTAGTTGCAAAAATCGTTTTAGAGAAAAATATGTAAAATAAATGTATAACAAACAGTGATAACAAATAAATAAGTTCGTTTCAGTCATAGATAAGAGTATTTTAATAGAAGGAAAATAAAGAATGCTACGGCTTGATTTACGATGTTATTAAAGAGAACATCCACTTTTCTTGCAGACACTTATAAATCATGATTTAAATTTTTTTATGAAATACAGATTAAATACAGCAAAATAATATAATTTTGGGCCGTTATACAAAATAGATAATGCCCACTTATAAGATGGTCCTTTAATAATAAAGAAAGAACCCCATTTGAAATTAGGGTTTTGTTTATCATCTTCCTCCTCGAACTTGACTGCATAAGCAACTTGAGCATTTCATGTTAAAACTGCTTCGATTTTAATGAAAACACCAGCAAATAAAGTTTTAGTTCTCAAACATGTCAACTTAACAAAATTTCAGACAAATGAGGTAATAAAACTCATATACATCAAAAAACAAAATGATATCTGATGCGGGTATGACCCCGATCAACAATATTTGGTCCGAGAAAAATGATGATGGGTGCCACGGACTGAGTCTGATGTTCTTGATGCGTTTTCGAATCTGTATTATGGTGCTGAGAAAGAAAGGAATGAAAGAGACACAGATTTTACGTGGTTCGGACAGATGTTCTATGTCCACGGGCCGCCGGGAATAGTGTTTACTAGTGACAGTCAAGATTTACACACTCGACCTTACTTCACTCGTTACAGTACATTCATGGCGAAGAAGATGACTTGAGAGAAAAATATGTAAGTGTCTTGAGTGTTGTGTTGAGTCTGTCATGAATCTCGTCTCCTTCAATTCCGATATACCCATTCTCTCTTTGCTTTCCTAGCTGGCACATCTCTGGGACCACTTGACAGCGACATCTGGTACAACCTAGGAGAGACAGCACCTGCAAGTGTACTATTGTCAGGCTGGAGTGCGTCCTCTCTGTTCACAATGTCGGCCACTCACAGCCACCCACGTGTCTCTTGGTCGGCTCTACCCGATATTTCTCGTTCAAACTATTTCGTTGTCAGAGCCCATCTTACTTTTTCCGTACGAGGTCACAGGTCCCCAGATATCCTACATACCTGCTATATGTCCCAAAAGTCACTATCATCAGGTAGTCAAGTTAGGCGGGATGTTGAGCCGAAGGTCACCCCTATCATCCAGTCCCCCTACTCCGAATTGTAATACGCCAAGCATTACAGTTCAAAGTACACTTAAGAGAGCATTCCTCCTTTCTGGTGCTTCTGGACTTTCTTAGCTGGCCTGCACTGCATTTACACCGATTAGACAGGCCCTGTACCTTTTGCAGAGGAAAAGGGTATTCCCAGGGCGACACGTGACCAACCCTGTCTCCTTTGAAATTTTCGAGGCGATTTTCTTTCGTCTTTCCCCCCTTTTCGAAATCATTTTCGACACTTAACAAAAATTCCAATCCCCGTCTCTAGGGTTTTCATCATCTCCTTCGCCCCAAATTGCGCAGTGCTCAGAGTCGCGCAGCACCCAAGTTTCCTCTTCGTCTGCCATTTCCTCAGGTATCGTCTTGTTTTTCTTTCTCCTTATCTCTCGTTCCATTGTCTCGATCTACCCTTAGTTTTTCCTATTCCCTCTTCTTCGCATCGGAGCCATGTATGATAGCGTTGCTTCTGAGAGTACGCGCCCGTCGTCGTCGGGTCTCCGCGTCCTCTGTTGTCTCGGGCGCCACGCCCGGAGGGGATCGAAGCGGAAGGCCTCGTCACAAGACATGGCGCCCCCCGATTTTCCCCGACCTTCTTCTTATCGGCCCTCTGCAGACGCATCCTCTGTCGTGCCATTGCCGGCGCAGCCAGTCCCTGATTCATCTTCATCTCGTCGGACTCGCTCGCGAGGGGCTGTCGGAGATAGAGCTGGGGTGGACGACTGGAAAATGTTCGGCGCGTCCAAATCGGTGCGTCCCAGAAGGCTTTCACAGTTCTGGCTTTCACGTCTCCATCCCAAACCCTTGCCAGCGTGCCAACTTTCCAGCTTCTCCGGCCCTCGCCTTTTGGGAAAGCCACGTAAAGGCCGGCATGCGCTTCCCAGTTCACCCGTTTCTAGCTTCGGTGTCACAGGCCTATTGGGTACCTCTGAACCACTCAGTCCTTCCTCTATTCGCCAACTAGTAGCTTTCTATGTCCTGGTCACCGCAGCAGGCGAGAGGCTCTCTATGGAGCTTGTTCTTTCTCAATTTTAACTCAAGTCTACCCCACCTTTCTTCTATCTGTGCGCGAATCTGCGCGGCCTCATACTCTTCTTCGGCAAGGTCTCCCACAAAGACAAAGAATGGCACCCATTTTACTTATTTGTAGCCCCTACAGAAGGTGGTTGGGATTTTCCCCATCGCCAGTGGGTTCGTCAGATACCTCAACGACTCTCAGGTGTCCAGCCTGAATGTTCCGAGGAGAACGAAGTAGCTATCAACCTTTTGAATCTCCGAGCTTCTCAAAAGAAGTTTAACATGGTTAAGCTGGTGACCTATTCCGGCCTACTCCACCACTTCAGCCTCTCCTCGCAGCCTCTACCTTTCAATCCTGAGGGTAAGCAGGTTTCCACCCTGCTTCCTGACCTCTTTCCTAGGTCTCCCTCCTGACTTAATATATTTTTTGTAGGTATGTCGTTCTCCTGGAGAGATGCGTTCTGGGCCCTTCCTGTTAAGCGAGAAAACTCTGCCGTCCCCGTCGAGCCTCATCCTTCAGAAGACCATGGTGAACCTGATCTGTCAGCTTAGGAGATAGGTGAGATTCTACTATCAGGTCCTCATCTCCCCGCCCTACTCATCCTAGAGCGGACATGCGAGACCCAGATGTGGTGATATCGGACTCTGAGGGTGACGCCCGTGAAAAGGGTGCCTCGCCTGCGCCTTCTAGGAAGAAAAAGAAGAAGAAGACTGTCGCGGCAAAGGGAAAAAGGCCACGTTTGGAGATGACCTCTCCATCACCCGATACCTCCGAGTTCACTGTTTTTGTCCACCAGGGTCGTGAGTGGGGCATCGATCGGTGGGCTAACGGGAAGATGGTGTTGGACATGCCCGACATCTATGAACTGTTAAGCCCTAAGGAGCAAGCAAAGTTTATCCAGGCCATTGTGCCAATCGAGCCACAATAGGTGCTCCATCGTCAGTCTGACGCCTCTGTTGCTGAGCTCGCCGCCCATCATTGGGCTAAGGTAATTCTCGCTCCTGGCTTCCTCACGTTGGTTGCTTTTTGTCCTTTGTTGATTCGTGCTTGGTTATGCCAGTTGTCCTTTCTGCTACCTCTCTTATCTGCGACCTCCCATCGTGTTTGGAGCCTGGTGGTCCTGCCTCCCCTGAGAGCCACACGCTTGAAACGATGAAAGAGCAGGATTTAAAGATCGCAAAGTTGGAGCAAGAGCTTGAGCAAGAAAAGAATGAGCGCAAGGCTCGTGCAAAAGACTTAGCTTCGGAGCGATTGCGCCAGCTAGAGGAGGACAATGCAACTGCTCTTGCTGCTAAAGAAGCTAAGCTCGCGACCCGTCTAAACCAGCTCATAGATGAGCAGCAAGCCCGGATCGAACTGAAGGCTAAGGAGTTGCTGGCTGAGAGGGAAAAGACCCCGAAGGCTGAACTGGAGCAGACTCTTGCTGCAAGAGTCGAGGGTAGTCACTCCACAGGAAAGTTGGAAGGAGTCCAGCTTTTCTAGAAGCATCTCATGGGTTCCCCACTTGGTAGGAAGTTCTTGGCCCAGCTGAGTCAGAGTTGGCATGAGGGCTATCTGCGTGACACCCTTTCTCTGGTGAACTTCGCACCCTTCATGCAGCATCCTAGGAGACTTGGCTACTGGGCGCGAGCCAACCTCTACCCTGGACGCGGCGATGGAAGCTATGAGTGCCCCTCCAGCTTTTAAGGGGAATCCAGAGGCGACCCCTAATCCGGACTTCTGGTCTGTCAAGGTGCCTCGCTGCTCTCCTACTTTGCTGGAGGTCTCACCTGAGATCCTCCTGGGTCAACTCTCCGAGTTGGAGCAGCAGGGGTTGTCCGCTGTTTCAGAGGTTTCCAACTTCGTGGCCAGCTCTGGTGCTCCGCCCTCCTAGATTTGCTAGTATGTTTTCCTGTTCCAGACAATTTATGTTGTTTTTCTCTTGTGGACCTCTTTTGTTATTTCCTGTTGATAAACACATTTTCATTTGTTTATCTCCATCATTTTCATGTTGAATATTGGGTTTATGCGAGTTGTCTCGTGCATTTATTCATAATTTTTACATATTTTGATGTCAAAGGTATATGAGGCGATATTTAGGACGAACTGCGTAAACATGGAGCATAAATCAACATTTTTCCTTCAACATGGCCTGACACACGGCCATGTTGTCAGCATAAAGGAAAACCATACTTCCGGCCCTTGAACATGGCCTGACACACGGCCATGTTTGTCAGCATAAAGGAAAATCATAGTCGCGGCCCTTCAACATGGCCTGATACATGGCCGTGTTGATCAACAGTGTTGGCCCTGAAACCCTATGCCCGAATGATACATGGCCGTGTTTGAGGCCGTGTTTACCATGTTTTCTACTTAAGCCGCAATTTGAAGCCGTAAGAGCATCTAAGCCGCCACAACTCAGTTCTAATCACCAAAACACTTCAAGGACGACTCAAGAACCCTAGAGATCAATCTCAAATGATCTCTAGGTGCTAAAGTGAAGATTGAAAGCTCATTTACACCGGAGGATCGAACAAAGTACGAGGAATAAGCTTGAGCTCGCTAAATAGGGAGGAATCTATGTATTTCTCTGCTTTGTTTCGTATACATTTCGTGGCTTCTTCCTTCATTATGAGTAGGTAATCATTTTGTGTGTTTGGGATGAGAAGAACGCTAGATAGCGTCGTAGTTTGGACGTAAAATACTCGTGAACACATGATATGGCTTTGTATCGTTTACGACAGCTTTTATTCGATTCATTATGTCTATGTATTGTTTTGAGAACCACATTTGGCATGTCTATGTGTTGGTGTGATGTTTAGTAGACCGTTAAGGGTGAAAGCTAAATGACGGTTCGTTCTATCGTAAGCGTTAGGCGTCGACTATAGGGCGAAAGCAAATAGTCGACCCTCACATTAGATAAACTGCTATATATTCTCGTGACCATTAAGGGCGAAAGCTAAGTTGGAAACGAGTAGGAATTATCGTGACATAGTCATTAATCATGTGGTAACGGTAGTTATGACTTCATCGACGATATCTAGCGGGATTCGAAATTCCAAACACATTTCTTTTATTCAAAGTTACTCTTAAATCTTTAGTCGTGTCTTGATCATTTTTTCTGTGTTAGTTTAAGTTGTTGTGACTTAGTTCAAATATAAAAATCTCAATCATTTGTTAGGCTAGATATTGAATTGATAGGTTATTACTAGTAATCAAGATTATTCCTTGTGTTCGATACTCGGATACTTGCTATAGCTATTTTACAAACGATAAGTACACTGCCTATCGCGCGTGGTGATAGTTATAACATATTCGTTTTAATTATTACTTGACGTACTTGCACGAACATTTATTTAAAACGTACACGCTCGCGATCAAGTTTTTGGCGCCGTTGCCGGAGAATAATTTGATATTAGGAACACCTGTGTTCTGTAATTTAGCCATTCACTTATTTGTCACTTTATTCTAGTTATCGGAATTTCTTTGTTTTGGTATTATTCTTCCATTTGTGACTTGTTAATTAACTAGCTTGATTCGTTGATTTCTTCAAGGTGTACTTTTATGGTGAATGACCCGAAATCATCCATCGTATCCACTCATTGAAGCATCTCCGGATTTCAAGCGTACGTTGCGACGAAGACTAAGGCAGGAAGTAATAGGAAGTTCTTCGTCCGACAACTCATTTCAGCTAGTTGATTATTCTCAAGACACAACAGAAGGTTCTCAGGACACGGCAAATACTTCTCACATCGAGACGTCGGTTGATAGTTCAGGAACACCAAAGAAAATGGCAGATCAAGAAGTTAATAACGAGGAGCAATCACTGCAAGATTTGCTCAAGCACGACACACTTGGTGGTACAGAATCGGCAATTGTGATACCACCTTTCGAGAACAACAACTTCGAGTTGAAGCATTCATGGCTTCAAATGGTATTTCAGACGGCCCAATTCGAAGAAAGGTCTGAAGATGATCCGTACAAACATATAAAGGCGTTTCTGACAATTACGGACACTATCAAGATTAATGGAGTTCCAAATAACACCATCAAGCTTATGTTATTTCCATTTTCTCTCAAAGATAAAGCAAATGAGTGGTTGGAGCTATTACCACCTAGGTCTATCACTACTTGGGACGAGCTGCGAGGAGCTTTCCTTGGCTACTTCTTCCCACAATCGAAGGTACTTCGGTTGAAAACTGAAATTTTGCTCTTTCATCAGAAGGACACGGAGAACCTCTACGAAGTTTGGGAGATGTACAAAGCCTTATTAAAGAGATGTCCGCAGCATGGAATGACAAAGGCCGCAATCATTAATCGATTCCACGAAGCACTCAATGATCAAACGGCCCATATGCTAGACGGGGCCGCAAACGCGGGACTTGTGAAGCTCAGTGCCACAGAAGCATGGAACCTAATTGAAGATTATACAAGGATCAGCTTTATGCGAGGCAACACAAGAATGAGGGTGCCTGGAGTGTTCGAAGTAAGTGAGGACACGGCGATGAACGCTAAGTTTGACGCTCTTCAACAACAAGTTGCCACGACGCAAACTCAACTTCAGACGATGATCAATGTGCTACTACCAAAAGTTGTCCAACCACCGACCGTTAATGCTGTAATGACACCGATGACCGCCGCACCACCGCAACAGATGCCTTACATACCGCATTGTGGTAATTGTGGTGCAGCCCACGAGACGTCGGAATGTCAAGCCATACCACCGGTGGAACACGTTGACTACATGGGAAATTATCAAGGACAGAGAAGCTTCCAACCTCGAGCACATCTGAATCTTTCTTACGAAAATCAAGACCATCAAGTGCAAAGGCAATCCGGTTTCCAACAAGGGCCACCACCGGGATTTCAAGCCGGAGGATCAAGCAATCACTATCAGAATACGGCGCAGGGTTCAAGACCGATGATATAAGGGAGATGAAGGATATGATGAAGACTCTCCTCACAAATTTTAGCAATACCGCTGCGGCTCACGAGAATCGACTGACGAAAATAGAGGAGTATATGGAAGCCAACAATGTACGTGCTCAGAACACAGACGCGTCGATTAAGAAGTTGGAGCAGCAACTGGGCCAGTTAGCAAAGCAACTGGCAGGACGAAATCAAGGATCACTCCCGAGCTACACCGAGTCAAACCCTAGGGAGTTTTGCAACGCGGTAACCCTGATAAGCGATAGAGAATTGCAAGAAGTACCCGCCAAGCAGAATTCAAAGGAGATAGCGGATTTCGAGAGCCACGACGAGCTAAAAGCGGAGGAAAGCAATGGCAACAATGTCGAGAAGGTCAAGGCTGACAAAGGAAATGCGCGACCATTCGTGAAGCCGTACCAGCCTAAGATTCCATATCCGGCTAGGTTAACAAGGGCGATGACTGACGACCAATTTGGTACGTACCTAGAGGAACAACGCGCCAAGAAGGAAGTGAAGCCGGTCAATCGTGTCGAGGAAGAGAAAGTCGACAAGGAGATGGAGGTCGTGACTACACCGTCTGTCAAGGCGTGTCAACCAAAGAAGTATATTGTTGACGACGAGTTCGGTAAATTTCTTTCACTTTTCAAGCAACTACATATTAACTTACCGCTCGTCGAAGTCCTTGCACAGATACCTGGATGTGTGAAATACCTCAAGGACTTACTCACGAACAAACGCAAGCTCGAAGATGTTTCTGCAAATTGTCTTCGAGGGGAGTGCTCCGCCGTCGTGCAAATGAATATCCCGAAGAAGCTAAATGATCCAGATAGTTTGGCTATACCTTGTCTTATAGGAAATTTATATATTCATAAGGCATTTGTTTATTTAGGTGCTAGTATTAATTTGATGCCTTTTTGTATGTTTAAGAAGCTTGGTTTAGGTGAACCCAACCCCATTAGGATGAGTATACAACTAGCGGATAGATCTATTACGTATCCTAGGGGTATTATAGAGGATGTTTTAGTCAAGGTTAATAAGTTTATTATTCCAGCGGATTTTGTTATTCTTGATATAAAGGAAGATGAGAATGTACCTTTGATCTTAGGGAGACCATTTTTAGCCACTGGAGAGACCATGGTAGATGTTAAAAACGGCACCTTGACGTTTACTATAGATGGAGAGAAAGTAACATTTTGCAGGGCGGAAACTAAGAATGATATCAGCAAGCATAAATCTTGATTTTATTGATCAAAATTCTTCTATGTCTTTTTCAAAATTATCGCAGGTTATCGAGAAGAAAGACACGGGAATAGTCGAGGGAAGCAAAGAGGAGAACAAGGAGATGCGTTTGATCGACGGACCACCGCTTTTAGAGTTTGAGCGGCAGCCCAACCATTTCAGTTGCGATTTTCCGGAGGGCGGTCCAAAACCACCAATGACAGTCCCCTCCAACCGTTTTTCCAAACCACCTTGAAGACTCACTCGACTACGTCCGGCTCAAGACGTTAAAGAAGCGCTTCTTGGGAGGCAACACAGGTATTTTCTTTTATGTTTTAGGCATTACAATATATAAAAAATATATATAATAAACAAAATAAATAAATTATTTAAATTAAATAAAAAATATCAATCTAAAACTATATATAAATTAAATAAAACCCTAATAATAACAGTAAATTTAATTAATAATAAATTTATTACGAATATTAAGGATGGTCACAAGGCAGAATCTAGGGACGAGATAGGAACGATAGTTTTACTTCATAAAAGTTGGTTACAATACCATTACAACGTGTGAGGTTCCAACACAAAAGCAATTAAAACTGCGAATAACAGAAAAGACAGAACAATAGTTTATTTTGCTTCATAAGGGCGGTTACACACAAGTGCACCTTGTGAGAACCCAACACATGAAAGCTAGTAAAACTCCGAACAAACCCAAAAGAAGAGCAAGGTAGAGTGACAATATATCTAAATTAAGACGAATCCTTGCATATTCATCACTCTCATTCTCACGGTCTTGCTGTTGTCCCCAATTCATAGTGGCTGAAGACGTGGGGTTTATGGTAGATGATGCTGTGTTGTTCTACCAATGTCTATTTATAGGCATGAATGGCACAAAAATATCATTATCATACCCGGCAAATCCATTAAATGATACAGACGAATTTTTTACTTGAGGATTTGACGCCGCGTGAGAAAGTGATATTTCCTTTGTCGATTATCAGATTTTTCCTCGCGCAAATCGGTCTCGAAAACCTCGTTGATTGTGTGTTAATCATAGTTAAGATATATATAAATTAATAATAAAAATAAAGAAGAAAACAAAGAAAAAAAAAAGAAAAGATAAACAAAAATTTTAAAAAAGAATTTAAATAAAAAAAATACTAATAATAATTTAAAAGAAAAAAATAATTATTATAAAAAAAAAAAAAAAGAAAAAAAAATATTTTGACATACATGGCAATAGACACGGCCGTGCCTAGCCATGTATGAGCCATACGGCCTTGCGGCCATCTTACACGGCCCCAAACATGGCCGTGTCTGCCCGTGTAGGAGCAACACAATCTCACGGCCTACTCACACGGTCACTGACATGGCCGTGTGGTTAAGAAAAAATGAATGAAAATGATAAACTGAAAAAAATATGAATAATAATAATTAAATATATAAAAACAAAAACAAAAAAATAATAATAAATAAATAAATAATAAAAAACATAGAAAATATATACATATATATATATATATATATAAAGGTGCGATATGTACACGGCCACACACATGGCCGTGTTCGTCTCTCTAAAATAGAAAGAAAAAAAGGAAAGAGAATTAATTAGAAAAAAAAACAAGAAAATTAGAAAATATATATAAATAAAAACAAAATAAAAAATAAAAAAATAATAAAATAAAAAATATATATAAACAAATGAAAATAATAATCAGACTAAAAAAAAAAAAAATTAAAAAAAATTAAAAAAGAAAACAATTCCTACACGGCCATAAACATGTCCGTGTTACCTCAACTCAACTTCACACGGCCTTTAGCATGGCCGTGTGATACTCACTCTCTCTCTCTGTCTCTATATATATATATATATATATATATATATATATATATATACATTCTTCCTTTTAAGTTCTACACACCACACACACTTCACTCAACGCACGTTGCCACACACAATATATATATATATATATATATTCGTCATTCTCTCCAAATACGCTCCCCGACGACGAAGAATTCCGGCGCGACGAGCTCCGCTTGCACGTAGCATATTTACTTGGAATCAACCACCCATTGACAACTTCAAGTGTGGGGAGGAGGACTTACCATTCATGCTTCAACCTCGTCACACTTCGCCACCATGCTCACCGAGTATAATCATGGGAGTTCACGCTTTTCAATAATTTTCCACTCCTTTTGTGCTTTTAATTTTCCGGTGGGGACAACGTCATTCTCAAGTATGGGGAGGGGGAATTTTGCGTGAACATAATTTTTTGTTTCAAATGTGCGTGATCCGTTGAGAAAATGCATGTTCTTTTAATGTTTGGCATGATTAGTTGTTCATTATCTTAAAAATGGAGTGCATGCTTGGGAATTATGTGAGAAATTAGGACATGCACAATGATCGATTTCTTCCGACACGAACGCGTTTGGTGATACTATGAAAGATTCGTACTCATGACCCACTTTGTGAGATTTGTGAGCTGAAGAGCTTTTTGCTCACTTCTTTGGTTGTGTAAAGTGCATAGTTAGTTCTCTCTTAAACTCTCCCGTGGTGCATGTTGAAAATTACTAAGGTGAGACTGCGTGAAAATGAGAGAGGCATTAGGAGATAAGTCCATAGCCAAAGCTTCCGACTACGTCTGATCACCGTAGTTAACCACTTTGAGCCTGATCCTTTTTATTTGAGAAAACCCGGGAAATTTTAAGCCGCTGACCTAAGAAACTTTTAGATATCATCTTACCGGATTAATAGAGAAAGTGGAGGTTGAGTGCCAATGTCGAAAAGCGTAGCCCGGTCGTTGTTAAAAAAATATATATCTCCTTTAGATAATCCGGCGTTAAGAACTCCTCCATCGATAATCTCTCACCCGCAAAGGGGCTGAGAGAAGAGGGGTTAGCGACACGAGAAGAGGAGCTTAGATACGTGGGAAAGATGTTAAGAACCCTTCCTTCGATAATCTCTCATGCTAAAAAAAAGATAGAGAGAAGAAGGGCTTAGCACAAGTCTATGAAAAAAAAAAAGAAAAAAATCCCAGACGGCGAGAGCTAACCACGACGTATGCGGCGGGCTATCGAACAATCGCATGACACCGACATGACCGCTTCGATATTTTCGATTGAAGTTTACTCTCCAATATAGTCAGTTGAGCCCTACTATAACCGGGAAAAGACCTTCTTCACGCCTTATCACCGAGAGTAGTAGACATATGATCCACTTACGAGTTTATAGTAGGGACTAGGCTATTGCACGAATTGAGGAAATTCACCGACATTTAGCCTATACCCCGAGTTATTCGAGTGAATTCCTGCATAGTACGGATCTTGATTAATATTGCTAAAGAAGTTCTTGTTTCGAGGTAGTCATGGTGTCATGTTTCGAATTTCTTGATTAATTCCGTTTCATGTTTTTCTATTTTGAACGATCATGTATTACATGTTTTGATTTGTTAGCCTAAATTGCTTGAGGACAAGCAAGAGCTCAAGTGTGGGGAGGTTTGACAAACGCATTTTCGTTCGTTCATCTCCATCATTTTCATGTTGAATATTTGGTTTAGGTGAGTTGTCTCGTGCATTTATTCGTAATTTTTACATATTTTGATGTCAAATGTATATGAGGCGATATTTGGGACGAACCGCGTAAACATGGAGCAGAAATCAACATTTTTCCTTCAACAGCATAAAGGAAAACCATAGTTGCGGCCCTTCAACATGGCCTGACACACGGGCATGTTTGTCAGCATAAAGGAAAATCATAGTCGTGGCCCTTCAATATGGCCTGACACATGGCCGTGTTGATCAATAGTGTTGGGCCTTAAACCCTAAGCCCGAATGATACATGGCCGTGTTTGAGGTCGTGTTTACCATGTTTTCTACTTAAGCTTCAATTTGAAGCCCTAAGAGCATCTAAGCCACCACAACTCAGTTCTAATCACCAAAACACTTCAAGGACGACTCAAGAACCCTAGAGATCAATCTCAAATGATCTCTAGGTGCTAAAGTGAAGATTGAAAGCTCTGTACACCGGAGGATCGAACAAAGTACGAGGAATAAGCTTGAGCTCGCCAGGGTTGTTAAGATCGGACCGGACCGGCCGGTTCCGGCCGGTTCTGACCGGACCGGTCAAAAATCCGGTCCGGTTCCGGTCCGGTCTTTTTTTTTTTAATTTAAAAATAATGAAAAATATTTGTTTAAATAAAGTGTACAAAATGAAAAAAACAATAAATTAGTTTGGTCTAGTGGTTAAGTTATGAGTATTTTACTTAATAGGCTTGGGGTCGAATCCACCCAACACCCTAATTTTAATATTTTATAATTAACCTATAAGCTCACTATTTTGTTTTTATTCAAATTTGACCCCAACTCATATATTTAATACTTGACATACGATTAATTTATAACAACCCACGGCAATTTACTTTTATTTAATTTTACCTCTTGATTTATATAATTATAGTTTGACAAAAGTTCATTAAAAACATGTATATTTTTCATATTATTGATTGATTCATATATAAAATGTATATTTATCATATTTAAGATACCGATTTTACTCCGGTTTGATTCCGGTTCTATAGCGGTTAAACCGCTAAACCTTAAACCACTAAAATTTCCGGTCCGGTTCGAAAACCCGGTTTCAGAACCTTGGAGCTCGCTAAATAGGGAAGAATCTATGTATTTCTCTGCTTTGTTTCGTATACATTTCGTGGATTCTTCCTTCATTATGAGTAGCTAATCATTTTGTGTGTTTGGGATGAGAAGAACGCTAGATAGCATCGTACTTTGGACGTAAAATACTCGTGAACACATAATATGGCATTGTATCGTTTATGACAGTTTTATTCGATTCAATATGTCTATGTATTGTTTTGAGAATCACATTCGGCATGTCTATGTGTTGGTGTGATGTTTAGTAGACCGTTAAGGGCGAAAGCTAAATGAGGGTTCGTTCTATCGTAAGCGTTAGGCGTCGACTTTAGGGCGAAAGCAAATAGTCGACCCTCACATTAGATAAACTTCTATATATTCTCGTGACCATTTAGGGCGAAAGCTAAGTTGGAAACGAGTAGGAATTATCGTGACATAGTCATTAATCATGTGGTAACGGTAGTTACGACTTCATCGACGATATCTATGCGGGATTCGAAATCCCAAGCACATTTCTTTTATTCAAAGTTACTCTTAAATCTTTAGTTGTGTCTTGATCATTTTTTCTGTGTTAGTTTAAGTTGTCTTAGTTCAAATATAAAAATCTCAATCATTTGTTAGGCTAGATATTGAATTGATAGGTTATTACTAGTAATCAAGATTATTCCCTGTGTTCGATACTCGGATACTCGCTATAGCTATTTTACAAACGATAGGTACACTACTGCCTATCGCGCGTGGTGATAGTTATAACATATTCGTTTTAATTATTACTTGACGTACTTGCACGAACATTTATTTAAAACGTACACGCTCGCGATCACCTGTTTTGAACATTTGCTGCTGTTCCTTTCTTCTGGGCCCTGTGTGTTGCTTTTCTGAGGGCTTTTGTGATGCTTTTCTGGTGGTCTTTTTCCTTCGTTGTTCAATATGCATGATGTTGTAGTATGTTTTCCTCTTTTCTGCCTGCATTCTAACTCTATCGCATAAGAACTTGAATATTTTGGGCCCATTTTGCTGTCGGCGTTTGGACCTGCACCACCACCACTCTATACTCTCCCTACTTCGGATAGTGCTAGTGTCTATCAGCATATTCAAAGTACACGAAGAGCATTCCTCTTGACTCACCAGCCTTACTTTCCCCGATTGTTACGCCATTTGGCTGTGCTTGTATTAGAACTCCCCTTCAAGAAATTGTAAACTAACAGAAATGCGTACCTGGGGAACCCACTGGTATATCAGGTCCGCTACCCATTTTCATTTTTCCTCAGGTCCGTTGGATGTTAGCGGACCTCTCCTTCTTCCGCGAGGTCAGCATTGGCTGATCTGGGGACCAATGAGGTTCGCCAGTGGTAGTTCCATCCGGGCTCATCAAGCGTTTGTCCAAGGTGACCAGGAAGTTGAACACATCTGTGCGAGAGCCATCTGCACAGCCACGTCTGGGCTATAAGTGCGCATCTCCGCGGCAACGGCCAGCCATGTCTGGGCAATATGTGCGCATCTGTGCGGCCACGTCTGAGCTAATAGTGCGCATCTGCACAGCCATATCTGGGTCAGCCACGTCTGGGCTAACAAATGCGCATCTGTGCAACCATGTCTGGGCTAATAGTGCGCATCTGTGCAGCCACATCTGAGCTAATAGTGCGCATCTGTGCAGCCATAACTGAGCCAGCCACGTCTGGGCCAGCCACGTCTGGGCCAGCCACGTCTGGGCTAATAAATGCGCATCTGCGCAGCCACGTCTGGGCTAATAGTGCGCATCTGTGCGGCCACATCTGGGCCAGCAACGTCTGGGCTAATAGTGCGCATCTACGCGGGGCTAATAAATGCGCATCTGCGCGACCATGTCTGGGCCTATTGGGAGTTCAGGGTAGCCTGGAAATCGAATTCATGATTTTCAGTTTTGGAGGGGGGCCATCGAGACACAGGTTTCTGAAAAACAGTTTCATTCAGCGGATGGTGCCTCGTTAAAACCTTGCCGAGTAAAACCCCCTTGGGATAAAACATTGATGAAGGAAAAAGAGTACACCTCTCTGTTTGATTTATATACAACTTTTCAACCCACACTAAGCATAGTACTTTTTAAGCTTTGAGATGTTCCAGGGACGCGGCACTCCACGCCCATCTTCATCCTCGAACTCGTATGCACCGCCCCCCAAAATAGGGGCCACTTTGTAGGGACCCTCCCGCGTCGAGTCTATTTTCCTCAGTAATTTGAGTACATTGGCTCTTCTCAAGACTAGATCTCCCACTTGGAATTGTCGAGGCATTACCCTGCGATCGCAAGCCGCTTTTACTCGACTTTTGTACCTCTCCATTCTTATCAAGGCCAGCTCCCTGATTTCCCCTATCAGGTCCAGATCCTTTCTTCTGAGCCGTGTGTTCTGCTCTTCTTCATAGTGGATGACTCTATGCGTCTCCATTCCTACCTCAACAGGTATCAGGGCGGCGGATCTGTAGACTAGCTGGCAAGGCGTCTCATCCGTGGCTTCTCGCGGAGTGACGCGGTATGCCCATAGCACGGGGTCCAGAGATTCAAACCATTTGCCACCCTCCTGCTCTAATCTGGCTTTTATCCCGCAGAGGATGGTACGATTGGTGACCTTCGCCTGCCCGTTAGCCTGAGAATGTCCCACAGAGACTAACCTCTGTTGTATTTTCATCCCCACGCAAAACTCACGGACTCTGGCTCCACAGAACTGCATGCCATTGTCAGAGATTAGGATCCGAGGGGCTCCGAACCTGCAACAAATGTGATGCCACAAGAAATCTATTACATTAGTTTCATCAATTTTCGATACTGCCTTAGCTTCAACCCATTTGCTGAAATAATCGACAGCCACTATAATGAACTTTTTCTGGGCCTTGGCGACAGGCATAGGTCCGACTATATCTATCCTTCATTTATCAAATGGGCAAGGGGAATGCATCACCCCCAGCTCCTCCGCTGGTACGTGGACCTTCGGACCGTGTTTCTGGCAGCTTTTCGCATCGCCTGACCAGCTCCTTAGCATCCCTCAGATTTTACGTGGTCTGATGATGGGTGAAACGGACTGGGTCTGATGTTCTTGATGCATTTTGAATATGTATTTTAGTGCTGAGAAATAAATGAATGAAAGAGACACAGATTTTACGTGGTTCGGACAGATGTCCTACGTCCACGGGCCGCCGAGAATAGTGTTTACTAGTGACAGTCAAGATTTACACACTCGACCTTACTTCACTCGTTACAGTACATTCATGGCGAAGAAGATGACTTGAGAGAAAAATATCTAAGTGTTTTGAGTGTTGTGTTGAGTCTATCCTGAATCTCGTCTCCTTCTATTCCCATATACTCATTCTCTCTTTGCTTTCCTAGCTGGCACATCTATGGGACCACTTGACAGCAACATCTGGTACAACCTAGGAGAGACAGCAGCTGCAAGTGTACAATTATCAGGCTGGCGCGCGTCCTCTCTGTTTACAATGTCGACCACTCACAGCCACCCATGTGTCTCTTGGTCGGCTCTACCTGGTATTTCTCGTTCAAGCCATTTCGTTGTTAGAGCCCATCTTACTTTTGCCGTACGAGGTCACAGGTCCCCATATATCCTACCTACCTGCTCATATGTCCCAAAAGTCACTATCATCATGTAGTCAAGTTAGGCGGGATGCTGAGCCGAAGGTCACCCCTATCAATATCAAACACAAGTTCCACCATTTTCTACTGTTCTTTGATGGATTTATGGGAGGACAAATAAGCCTACAAAGAAAAAATACAATGTCAATCAAATGGATTCTCCTATCCCAAATCCAAAAGAACAATTTAACATGCTAATGACAAAATAGTCTTCTAATAATTATTCACCTCGGAATTTCCATGTCAATTGATCCTAGTAATTTTCCCATTTTTAAGCTTAAGAACAACACCAACCTGCATTATATCAACACCCCTAATTCCATTGACTACCATCCAATCGTGCATTTCTTCGACGTCTCGATATTTAGCCTTCGAAAAAGCTTCGATCTTAAACTCCAATTCGCCCGTAGAATTCCTATTAATCTTCTTCATCCAATTGATTAGAAAAACGTCGTTGAAGTCCATCACTTCAACCCGAGTAAATGGGCCGAGGTTTCTAGGCCCATTTTCGATCGAAATTTGCATTCCTTGTACCTCTTTCGGGCCCACCTAGCTGCTCAAGGACAATTTGGGAATTATTATTAATAGTTGTATCTTCGACGTTTTCAGGTAAATAAATTCTTCCCTCGAATTTATTCGCCGGTTTTCACATTTTCACCTCGAATTTCAAGTCGACGGTCGTCGCCTTCGCCAAGTCTGCTTTAAAAAATGTTCCGCGTAAATCATCATAGAATCTCTCTTGAAGAATAGGGAACGAGTTTTCGGAGTTTGCTCCATTTATCCATTATTATCTGCAAAGAATAAATCATACATTTAATAAAATATAAATCCTAAGATAGCTATAGTCATCATAAAAATGAGTAAATTGATCAATACAAAAAAGGAATTTTTTATATAGAGGTATTTTACGGTCCTCGCCTTATGTGAGCACCTTATGTGGGCACCTGTTGATTTAGCACCAATTTGTACCATGTCAATAGCCCACATCGACATTTGACGTTAGTCGTTTTAATTAACACCTTTTAAGCGTCATTTATCAACATCTCGGATGCTGATGTGACATATTAACGCCTTATATAACACATGTTACGTATCAATGGAATAAATCAAGTCAACATGCTACATCATCATTAGAGATGTTGATCAATGACACTTAAATTGTGTTAATTAAAACAACATAACCACAAATGTCGATGTGTGCTGTTGACATGGCACGAATTGGTGCCAAATCAACAGGTGCCCACGTAAGGTGAGCACCATAAAATTCCTAGATAACCTGCGTCTCAATGGAAAACCACCTAAATTCCGCGTTAAATTTCAAATAAAACTAACAAAGAAGCAGGCAAATAGCATTGTTGTAAAGCAAGAAATAAACCCCAAATGCTAACTACTCTACGATTACTGCAGGCGTATTATATTAGCCGATCAACTCAATATAGCGACATGCAACAAGTTAAAATAGTTGTTTATACATATTATTAAGAGTGATAAAAAGGGAGAAAATAATTCAACCGTAAGTAGAGCAGATTTTCACAAGCGGACAATTTAAGCAAGTATGAGAAACCCTATGCGGAAATTAAATGTTTGATAGCATGAAGGACGGTTTTGAAAGATTTCACCTAATTCTTTCTTGAACGAAAGAAAGCATGAGGCCCATAAGTATTTATTTTCGATTTTATAAAGTAAAATAAGTCAAGTTACGAAAAAAAAAAAGTAAGCGGAAAAGGTAAGGATTTACTTTAACCAAACGATTCGAAATAATTGAAAGAAAGAACAGAAAGTAAGATCGTAGGTCATCATAAGACAAGACCTCTTAATTGAATTTGCCATAAGAGAACAGTGATTTCGTTTCAAGAATTTCATTTTCGGAATCGGATGATTATTTAATTCAGTCGTTTATATTAAATCATTCGAACATTGAGAGACGATCATGCAAAAAAAACTATACTCTTTTGTTAAGTCTTCATGTGAGGTGTCTATAATTTATTCTACTCTATTAACTGCTTGTTTAGTTGGGTGATTTAAGAATTTCAAAGGTGGATTTAAGACATGTCAGTGTGTTTGTTTTGCACGTTTATTTAAACTTTGGGTTTATTTATAACCAATCGGGCCTTTTCTTTGTGGCCCCGTTCCGTGGGCCCTTCGACCATGTAAAAATTGGCTTAGAAAAATTCTGCCTGTCAATAATTTGTCTTGGCCTTCATATTATAAAAGAAAAGAAAAATTGTGGTCCTATGTACATTGGGCCGGATCTGTGACCCTGTGGTGCAGGCCTGCTTGGACAGTCCCAAATCCGGCCCTGATAACCACTATAAACCCATATAGACGGGTTTAAATAAACATACCTCCTCACATGTGTTTATCTAAACTCACATGACAATATATATTTATAATATAAATCATATTAGTATTAACTTTTGTTTTTATTTTTTATTAAAAGTTGGTATTTTTTTGTCGGTTAACCGAACGAACTTTTGGTCGGTTTGGTTATTATCGATTAAACACCCCTAAACCAAACACGCATTTTGTTTATAATCATTAAATTGTTTTACCCTTATGTAAATAAACACTACTAAATATAAACATATCAAACAAACGAGCACTAAGGATTGATGGTGATTATAACCGTCAAATTATCTGTCAATTAATGAAAAATATTAATTAATACAATCAAAAACCATCTGGCGGGCAGCAAGCTGGCGGCCTAAGCCCACATGTCTAAAATATGAAACTTTTTTAACATGGGATTTGTACACAAGTTGGGTTGTATTATTTTTCTATGGGCTTTAACATTTGTTAGGTCTCGATAACAGCCCATTATCTGATTACAACTTATTTATAACAAGGCCAACAAACTTTTTTATAGGGCTACCCGCCCCACCCCGTCAAAGCCCGTGGCCCGCGTGGGCTTGCTTGCTTAGACGCGTCCCTTGGCGGACCTAAAATTTGAGGCCCGTCAACCCCTTTGGCGGGACAGTTTGCCAGCTCTACCTGATATAAACCTTTATAAACCTTTAGATTGTGGTCTATCGGTTAAAAAATAAAACAATTAGTATTAAAGTGAAAGAAAACAGTCACCTACATGATATTTTTATATTCTCAATTTTACAATTAGTACGAGACATTTATATATTATACAGCACACGTGCCCAAGTGTAAAGAAATAGTAGTAAATATACAATACTAGTGTTACACCCCTAACTTGGGGCATAACGTGGCCGTGCATAGTCTTGGGCTAAGAACGCACGGGCCACGCATATGGGGTATTTGCTTGGTGGAGTGCCCCGGCCCGCGTTGCATGCGACGTGTGGGCAGAATCGAGCAGCGCGCACGGCAAGGCGCGCTGACTCAACCTCGGTGGGCGAGGTGTACAGTGCGCGAGTGGGTCGCGCATACATGGGCATTTGCTTGGTGAAATGCCCTGTATGACCAGGGTCCGGCCAGAGCTTTGCGAAGCACAAGCCCCGCATCGCATGCGGCGCGCGGGCAGGACCAAGCAGCGCGTGCGAGGCGCGTTGACTCAATCTCGGTGGGCGAGGTATGCGTGCGCGAGTGAGTCGCGCACATGGGGGCATTTACTTGGTGAATGTGCCGCCTGGCCATCGGCTTAAGGCGAACGGGCGCGCACATGGGGGCATTTGCGATGGAATGTCCCGCCTAGCCATCGGCTTGAGGCGAACGGGCGGGCACATGTGGGCATCTGCCTGGTGGGGTGCCCGGGCATTTGCTTGGTGGAATGCCCTGTCTGGCCAGGGTCTGGCCAGATCTTGCGTAGAGCACGGCCTGCGTCGCATGCGGCGCGCGGGCAAGACCGGGCAGCGCACGCGGCAAGGCGCGGGACTCAACCTCGATGAGCGAGGTACGCGGTGCGCGAGAGGGCAAGCACGGCACTCGGCAACGGCACGCGCAGAACGGGAACTGCGCGTGGCAATCAGGCACAAGTTGGTGTCCGCGCACGGAGCGCGACACTTGGGCATGGCGTGCGCGAATCGGGGCGGAACATGTGCGACACTGATGTGCGTCGCGCGCGGCCCTCGGGCGGAACGCGCGCGGCATAGGCCATAGTGTGCGGACATTGGCGCTGGCTTGGTGCAGCGCCGGATCCATGCGGGCGATCTTCTTGGCCAAATCCCAACGTAGCTCAGCCGGCTTGGCGCGGCAAGCAGTTGTGGCGGTTTCAGAGCAGTTTTGGCCTGGTGAGAAGTTACCAGGGCAGTTAGGCCTGGGCTGGCGAGCAGTTCCAGGTGGCCTGGAA